>CEMH01202408.1:88412-108950 GCA_001179725.1 Macrocystidia cucumis | reverse complement strand
TCGCTCTTGGGAAATTCAGCACAGAGTGCCAATTACTCCGTGAGTCGTGTCCATAGCCAGCGCGGCATTGACATCGCTCATCCAAAACCCAGAACATCGCTGCAAGTTTTGTAACACAATTCTAGAAACTGGCAATGTTCAGTACTAGGTAGCATTTGACTCCATCCGTCCGCTCAGTTTTCTCCACTCCCGCATATTTCCATCTCAGGTCTCAGCATCTCCTGTAACTATGTACATACCGCCTTGAAACGTTGGTTTTGTTCTGAATCGGAGCATCGCACGACTTGAAAAAATGGTGCGTTAGATATCGATCAGAATTTGCGGAAAGCCTCTACGATAGCGGGTGACGACTGAACCTCAACCCCATCTGATTTTCATCAGCACCTTCAATCCGCTCAAACCCCAATTTTTCATAAAACGCCCTCGCGTTTTCGTTTCGCGGGTCCATCCCAATCCACACCCCATCAACATCCGTTTCCTCTTTCAAAAACTCAACCGCCTTCGCGATCAGCTTCTTTCCCCACCCCTTCCTCTGATACTCTTCCAATATATCAATATGTAAATGCGCCTTCGAGAACCTCACACAAGCCTCCGAAGCGACGGGCATATCCCTCAACAACCGCACATACCTCTCGTCTGCCGGTTTACCACTTCTCCCCGACACAGCCCAGCCACCGCCCTTCACATATTCCATCGTATATTTCTCCGCAAGCATAGGCCACCAATGCTCTGCCGCATAAGCCTCATAAGCGCGTGTATCAGTCGATCCGAGGACATATCCGACCACTTCTGGTTTGCTAGGCGTCGTCGTTGCTGACGTTGGTGAGGATTCGGGGGTGGAGTCCACCATGACGAATCCCCATGTGGTGGGTAATTTCACATAAGGGACGGCGTAAACGAACCCTGGGAGTTCTCCGAAATCGTGCAAGTGTTCGGCGGAACGTCCGGCGTCTGCGGTGAGTAGGCAGATAAGGGACAGGGCTGATGCGTCATTTTCGGTCGCTCGACGGATAGTGATGGTGCTCATCGGAACGAACAAAGAAACAAAAAGAATGAGGTTTTGTGATTTTGGAAAGTGCGCGAGGTGTGTGTGATGATAACTAACGAGTGGTGATTGTCCGTGGTTACGATCCAGCTGCTGTGTTTAAATACCTCTTTACTTATTCGCTAGAGGTCAAGTAGTTTCTGACCGGAACATCATCGGAACAGTCCATCATTCAATTGCAAAGGTTTATCACAGAAGCGGGGAAACTGCGGGGAGAAAGCTTTTGTCCCTTGAAGAGAAACAAGTTACTTCGCCACGAATTGAGGCAGTAACTGAGGCCATTGTGTGTGTGCGGGGTGTGTGTGTGGAGGGGGCGGCAAAGTGGGCAATTTAGATACTTGATAATACAACTCCCAACTCGCCAAGATACTGACAATATGGGTGGAAAGGCCTAGGTAAAGCCCGCCTCTCGCAAATTCGCTCTCAATCTCCTCTCTGTTGCCAGAGCTTGTATCAACCTCTGCGCGTCTGGGTCGTTCGGGTCGACGGGGATCATGAGATCTCGCTCGGTGGAATCAATTCCATCTTCGTGAGAGTCAGCCTCCGTCTCCTGATGCCTGCTCCCCCACCCAAAACCATTCCGAATAAGGTCAGCTTGGGCCAAGTTACGAATTCCAAAGAGGTTTTGGATGCTCGGAGCGAATGCGTTTTCAGGTTGTGGAGTGGTCGAGACTTGCTCATTCTGAGATGCCAGTATGCGACGTTCCCAGCGTTTAACGCGCCAAAAGCCAAGGAGCGAGGTTAAAAGCACGAACCAACCTGACAACGAACAATGTCAGATAACAGCTTTTGGAAAGACTAATTTTACATACCCATCGTCATTAGAAAGAAGGCCAACCATTCGGTGGTCGCATCCGCCAAAACGATTGATTCCTGTTCTTCGGCAGTCGGTGTTGGCGCTGTTGCGTTGTGCATGCCGTGATGCTTGTAATAAGCCTCTGCCTCGGCGACAGAATTGAATGAAGGATGTGCGTCCACCTTCCAAGAGCCCCATGAGGCGGTTCCAGAACTGGAATCTCCACCTATATCGTCCAGTCGACCACGGAGCGCAAAACCATATTGTATCATTGTGACACCCAAACCAGCACGCGAGCCCAGACGGGCGGCGTGAGTGGTGTGTAGAAGGTAAGTAAGCAAGAAACCGACGAATTGGAAGGAAACTGATATGAGCATATTCCAGAGGAAGGAAAAGAGGGAACCGGTAGGAAGGGAGTCGATAATCATTTCGCCAATGTTCTCAGGGGAGAAAGGGGCGTGAACAGTGGTTTCCCAGTAAGGAGGAACTGCGTCTGCTTGGGCCGAATTATAAGATGGGGGAGCGTCCGTTTGCGTCTCTTCTGGCACCAAATTGTTTTCAGCATCGCCTACGACAACAAAACCAATTAGTCAGGAGATGATTTGACACAAAGAGGAGAATCAAAGACGGACCTTCTACAACTCGAAGAGGGCGTGAGGGCTTTGCCGTCACGTTTGCAAAAACGCCATCGTTGTTGGTGCCCCCACCAACTACACCGGTTGGACGAGCGATGCCAAGCACACGTGCGTAATGGGTGGGAAGAACACTGCCCGCAGTTCGTCTAAACCAACTGGGTCTCGGAGCTGCATGTATGGTGTCAGAAGATGGTATGAAGCCATTGGTGTTTCCAATAGAATTCGGAAGGGCAATCGAGGAGGGGCGTGGGGGAGAGCCAGGGGGAGGATAATCGTAATCGACGTTTTCAAAATCATAAGTGCCGGGTATATGTTGTCGTTGTGTGGGCACAATAGACGGTGAAGTAGGGGATGGCCTAAGAGGTTGATTTTCTGAGGCGTTATGAAAATCATCCTCGTCGTCTGAGTCGTCGAAAGCAGCCTCCATTTCTAACTCGTTTGGAGCGCGATCTGACCCAGGGTGATTTGGGAGTGGCGCATATTGATTTGCCATTGTGAAATTAACTGCTGGTAAAGCAGCTTTAGAAGGAGGTAAGGATAAAGAGAACGGGATATGTTTTGAAGGAGTGAAAAGGATGAGTGTTGCAAGTTGGACGAGGAAAGTGGACGATAAGTGTGACCGGTATCACGCAATGAGGAACCCTTATTTGTCAGCACTTTGGATTGTTCATCGTCATGTGGAATGATTGATATCCTTGTAAAGTTGTCAACGAAAGACATACGTGGACATGATATTCGTGAATGTATTCATGTCCAACACAGCCTATAAGTAGATCGACTTTGCGGTGAGACTGCGGAGAGTCTCGCAGCAAGCCAACCTGATACATCCGTACTACTTTCTGATTGGCTAGTGCAGTGCTTACAACCATCACGACAACCGCAGGAAACAGTTTAACTACCACCTAACCCAGGTATCACTTCCTATCGATAAAAGTGCGCCCTGTTGGCATTGCGAACGAGTCTATTAACTCGTTCGCAACTCTCCATACGTGCCTCCATCATTTTTTCAAATTGCTCCAGAATATGTTCCCCAGAGGGCGAGGCTTGTGCCCTGGAAGTAATTGGGGAAGGTATCTTGCGACGAATGCCGTCTAGACGCAATTTAAAACCCCGCTTCCTCCGAAGCCACCGCGAGGACGATTGATTCGGTGATGAGATGGGGGATGCCGATCGCGTGGATGCCGAGTCTGGACTACTCTCTGATTGGCTGATGGAAAGGGTTTGACCGGATTTGGATGGCGTTGGTGGATTGGACGACGAGGCTTCCTGTTCCTCTTCCAGGGCCTCTTCTAGCGATGCCCGCGTGTGATAGACCCACATCCGCTCATCTCGATAGAATGATACGAGCGAATCGAGAAGTGTTATAGTCGCATTGAGTGGTGTTAATTTCACGGCGGTATTGGGAAGGGTCGGGGTTGTTGGTGGGGTTGGAAAGGAGGACGGTAAAGAGGCGGTCATGATGGAGGGTTGTTATAGAGCACACGAATGCATAAGGGGGAGGAGGGAGGGATGTGGAGGGACATGTAGGTATATAAATGATTCTTGTTGAGGGATCTAGGTCGACGCTGAGTCGGTGATGGACTGGCCTCGAATCGCATTGCTTACCGCTCTTTCGGTTCAAATATCCCTTATTGGCTCCCCTTTTCCTATTTGGGTTCAACCAATCATATCACCGTTTCACACCTCCTCCTCCTCCCTCCCATGAAGCTACTCCGAATACTCGCATTTGCTCCCTTACTGGTAGCCGCTAAAAGACTTAAATTATATCACAGGTTATATCATCCAGCACTACCGGACGTCCCCTTTTCACAACGTGGAACAGTCTCTTTAACAGATGGCCAGGTTTCCTTCACCTCCACCTCCCCCGATGACTTCGCAATGGACCTCATCCGCTTTTCTGAGATATTAGATACAGACGCGACTCTTACAAACGAGGCTTTGTACCAAATAGCTCTTGAACGTGAGGGTGATGACGCACAAGGGCACTGGGACATCTCACCGGTCAAAGTGGTTAGTGACAGACTTTCCTGACTTCCGCACGCGCCGTTCAACTCGCCTCCAGTGTCACCTCCACCAGATCACCTCGGAACACATCATCCTCCATACAAAAGACTCGAAAAACGAGAAACCATTCGCCTTGGACTACTTTGTCTCTCCCATACCTCATGACGGAGCATGCCCAAAGATTCGACGCTCAAAAAAGAAGCCCGTCGAGTCACCCCTACACGCACTGGCATGGAAAACAGCTAACCTCAATACCACCATAACATTAAGCCCTGCCAGATTCCCTCCCTTGTAAATCTGGCTTCTCGCTCTCCCTCATGTTTTGATGTCATCTGACGCAATTCAATTAAAACAACCACAATCTAGACCAGAACTACGCACACCCCCACCTCTCACTCCGGAAGGCGCTCCCGTTGTCCCCGAGCCCGAGAAATCCTTCCTCCAAAAATATTGGATGTACATTCTCGCAGTGCTAGTCGCCCTCTGTGAGTCTTGTACTCTCACTTTGGGAAGTCCCACCCTCCTGATCTATCTCTTCCCCCCTCTCTCTCTCCTCTTCCTACAGTCATCTCAGGCGGCGGAGAAGAGGAGGAACCGAAAAGGCGGACCCAATAATCACACTCCATTTGTTTCTTAGCTGCCATTGGTCGTTTCTTTCAGCAACGCCAGGGAGACGGAAGAATAAAGTTTTTTCTCTGGCAGCTTCAGCCACCCTGTACTCGTGAAGCTGTTCATTTCCTTTCTTCCATAATCATGGGAAATAGAAAAGGGCCTTCTTTGATGACCCCTGTGATATGATTGGTTTCCTTCAAGTGTGGGCGATTTCGTCATTCGATACGCCACTCAAAATGCCACGATCAACCGCCGTTTTTTTCCACCTCGTGATTTTCCTACCAGCTATCTCTATCGATTGCGTGTCAAAACCGCTACGGATGGTTACAGAAGTTTTCTTATTTACATCTTCCCTGCTTGACCCCCTTCACCCGCTCTCGGAAGTGCCTGTCCGCCGAGCGATTACGTTTTCTTCTTCAACGTCTCAACTCGTCGTTGGTCCAAATCTGTTGCATCTGCTTCTTGAAAGGCTCCAGGGTGAACTCCAGGGCTGAGCACGGATACCCAATTTCGAACTTTTCGAGGACAGAAGGATGTAGAATTCCAAGCATTCCAATCTCTTGATCCCTGTTAACATGGAGAGCGGATTGTATCCCATGCTTCAAATCCGACAGCACGGAGGTCTTCTTAGGAGGGGCGCGATAGTAAATCGTTGCCGCGCGACCAGGGAAGAAGGCCGGATCTAAGACAAACAAATCAAGTACGTGAGTCCCTCCCTCCCTTGCAACCCAGAAATAGAGAAAGCTAGAAGGGAGTAGTTTTTCTTTTCTTCTTACCACTGCTTTCTTTGATGTAATAACCCGTTTTGGCGTCGTGATCAGTGCTTGCGATTTTAGGCACCTCTAGCATCTTCATAGCACGATCCAAGATGCCGTGAACGATTTCGAAACCTGCGGATTTGTTACACCATACAGCCGCCGCGTGACGCTCGTTGCGGCTCTGCCGCTCGCGTGTCGTGTCTTTGAACACAACGTCCGATGTCTCGAAGACCTTGAGAGGCAACGCGTGCGAGCGATTCTCGCGAATGGTTTTGAGCAAACCAGGCAAGAGCGTCGTCCTCACCACCTGAAACTCGAGGGATTTCGGGTTGGCAATCTTGACGGCCGTTTCATTGTCATCTTGGTGATTCATGAACTCGAAATTTTCTTCATGTGAGCACTGGATTCGTCATCATGACGGGTAAAATTTTGATACGCGACTTGTGAGACTTACGAGAATGAGGGGTAGGACCTCGACCCAGCCTGCAAGCGCCCATTCCATACGAATCACGTCGCTCAACTTACTAATGGCTAGAGGCTGGGCTACCGTGTTCGTGGCTGGGAAAGTGTCCGGAAGGTTATTGAATCCATAAGCGATGGCGGCATCTTCCATGATATCCACTTCGTGGAAGATGTCGGGACGTGTAGCGGGGATATCCACCAGAATTTCGTCTGGATTCGTCGGTGACAAGGTCGTGTACAAGGCCATACGTTCCAGAAGGGTCACAACTTCCGGCGCTTTGAGGGAAAGACCAGTACAGGAGTTGATGTACGATGCATGCGCACTGGTCCGGCGCTCAGAAAGGTCTGGACTGATGCGCACGTGTCCGTCGGGGTACAAGACCTTCACAGGCTCGATGCTAAAATGGTGATTTAGCCATTTGGCGTCTCTTATTGTTCACAAAGACGGCGCACGTATATGGTTCCGCACAATACTCCGAGAACATGGTCGAGACAATGTTGACAACAATGTCCAACTTTGTCTGGTCCGTGGCTGTGACGTCAATAAAGATATTTTTTGTGTTCAAGGTGATCTTGCTATGCTCCGAATTAATGATTGGAGGCATCGATAAAACCTGATCTCGGGAATCATAAATGATGGGATAGACCGGTGAATCGCGGATGATGGGCAGGTATTTTGAAAGGTGCTTTTCAGACTGGGAAACAAAAAGACATGTTAACGTTCCAGGCCTTCATCGCTCATTCTAAAGGGTGGAGCCTCACCTCATACACGGTCATGAGTTCTTCTGCGGTGTATTCTTTGTTCTTTCCCAACGGCGCAAATTTGATATCCCGTGGTGGTCTAGCCTCGTATCTGAATGGTGGTTGGAGAGTGTCCAGATCATGAGTACCAATGGCGACCAGCTGCCGTCTTCGACAGATGTTCTGGTGTAACTTGTCCTGAAGATCAATGAAAGATGCGTATGATCTGGGCGTGAATGTGACATTGCGCAGAATGGCACAGGCGAAAAAGGGTCGAATTCGTTTGGTCTAGATTGTTGAGATTGATGAGGGCCAGATGGAGGCGCTTCATCAGAACCGTACCTCTGGGTGGACTGTGACCGTCAGTACTTCCGATTCGCCACCGGGAGGATGCACGAGTCTATAGTGCGGTGCAGGTGCTTTTTTGAGAAAAATGCGAAGGGCACGAGCAATTCCCTCGATGCAAAGGAGATCATATCTAGAACCGGCCATTGAGAGCCTCGCTACGCGTCAGATTTCCGGGCATACCTGTTCGCCGGTATTTCTATCTTGAGTTGCTGTTCAAACGTCAGCGCTGAGTTGCGTCGTGGGTAGAACGGATACAGACTGGACGTTCGGCAGGTAATCCTTTCTTGATCGCCGCTTCCACTTCTTCAGTCGTCTGAAAAAGAGGTACAGTTAGTATGTTCTCGATGTAAGTCTAGCGGGCGCGCACGTCCTCGTCCAACTCTAGGCCGTAGTCAAAACACAGTTTATCAAACTGCTCTGTTGCTAAGATTTGGAAAGATCAGTATCAATTTCGCAAGCATGAGTGTATTCTCCAATTACTGTACTCTTGTCCAAGCCTCTCCCAAAGGTCAGCCTTGTCTACTGCAACTGTGGGCATGTTGGATGTTGCGAAAGAGAGAAGGAATGATTACAAGTTTGCGATGATCGAACTTGAAGCTGGATCGAGTCAGCCCGAACGGATCAACCGGACTTTGAACGACGCTCGGCCCGGTTCCATTTGCACTTTACACCTTCATTCCATTCATTCAATCAACATGAAATACGTCGCCCTTCTCAGTGGCGGAAAAGACAGCTGCTACAACCTCTTGCATTGTGCAAAAAACGGTCATAAACTCGTTGCAGCCGCGACTCTCAGTCCAGAACAGGGGAAAGGTCCGAGATATGTATCTTGGCTTGCCTGATTTCATTCCAAATGCATACTAGAGGAACTGGACTCGTATATGTATCAAACTGTGGGGCAGGACGCGATTGACTTGGTGGCACGCGCGTTAGATGTCCCGCTTCACCGCCAAACTATCAACGGTACCGCAATCAATCAATCATCAGAGTATGGAGAACGATCTGGGAAAACTGTGGGAGCCGTCGAAGGGGACGAGACAGAGGACCTCTTTACACTCTTATCCACGGTGAAGGTGGGTGTATAGTGTTCTGAGCATTGTCGGTTAACTGATTACTTGGGTTAAGAACAATCACCCAGACGTTCAAGGAGTTTCCGTCGGTGCAATCCTTTCCAACTATCAACGCGTGCGGGTAGAACATGTGTACGTCAATTCGCGTTGGGAAAAACAGCTAGCACTTACGGCAGCAGCTGTCGAAGGCTGGGCCTCACCCCGCTAAGCTACCTTTGGCAAAGGAATCAAGGAGAGTTACTAGCCGAAATGATTTCCGCTGGCATGGAATGTGTCATCATCAAGGTTGCTGGGATCGGTTTAGGTGTCAAGCATCTTGGTAAAACTCTGGCTCAGATGCAGGAAACCCTCCATAAGCTGGTAGGTCCCTACGAATAACGTGCTCACCCCAAAGAGTCTGATAGCCTGGTTAGAACGCGCTCTATGCCTTGCATATATGTGGCGAAGGAGGGGAATATGAAACGTTGACGATAGATTGTCCTCTCTTCAAGGAAAAAATATCGTTGTGAGCGGATATTTGACGTTTATCAAAGTGGTCCCCACTTCACGACCACGCAGGGATCAATCCGAAATAGTAATTCACGAAGACAAGGGCTTTGCGACTGTGGCGTACTTGAGAATACGAGAAGCGTCTCTCGTCCCCAAGGATTCTGATATCTCGGACGTTGCTGTTCCGTCTCTTCTGGATGCTGAATTCTCTGCCATCGCAAACGCAGCGGGCACAAACCAACCTTTGGGTGACACTCCCACATCAGAGGAAGCTCAACTTCAAGTAACCCCTCCAAATTTTCCATTGGAAACAAGGAAATTTGGTTCCTGGGTCTCTATTGCAAATGTTACTTGTGGCCTTCTTAGGCAAGCAGGTGATGTCTCTCTGGAAGACGAAGTCAAGGAGTGTTTCGAGAACTTGCAAAGTAAAGTTGCATTTCTATTTCGGTGGATTACATCTTGATTCGTTTCAGACGAACTTTCTCGGCACTCGCTAAATCTGTCAAATTGCGCCAACATCAACATTTTTATTTCGTCGATGGAACATTTCGCTCGCATCAACGCTGTCTACTCGACATTCTTCGGAACGAGCCCCCCTGCACGTGCGTGCGTTGCTGTCGATCTACCCAACCCAATCCGCGTCAGGCTAGACTGTACTGCTTTTGTTGAATCGCAAACCGGGGATCGACAAGCACTTCACGTTCAAGGACTGAGTTATTGGGCCCCTGCAAATATCGGCCCCTATTCACAGGCCATAATCGTCCGTTTACTACTCCTCCCAGCTCGGGGCCCCTTTGCATTCTGATGACTGTCTAGGCTGGCGAGCAAATATTCATCTCTGGCCAGATAGGTTTGATCCCGAGCTCCTTGACCTTGCCTCATCCGCGGTCGTTTTCTACTGAGACGGCTTTGTCCTTCCAACACGTCAACCGGGTCGCGAGTGCGGTACGCGAAAACGCAGGAAACGTATGGGAAGGGCTTTACCAATCTGCGATATATTGGTTGAATCATCTGGGGAATCTTGAACCTGCAAGACGCGCCCATATGCCTTGGTTACCAGTAAGTGTTCCACTACAGCCTTCTCGCTTCGTCAGCTGCCTCAACAACACTGCCTCCAGGGGGCCGACGTGCCTACTATTTTCTTAGTCGTGAAAGAACTCCCGAAAGGCGCGTTGATAGAAAAGCAGGTACAAATGCATACAGGCCGGTGCAAAATCGTCGATGATGATGGGGAGTCGACGTTCAAAAATACGACTGCGAAGTTCGACAAAGGCGAGTGGTCTATGAAGTCGTGGCGATTCGGGACCTGAGGTCAACTTCTTTTCCTTCCCCCCCCAAAGGTGCCGTTCAGGGTCCTGAGAAGAAAGGATCGTTCAGTTGGCAAGTTTCACAGGTGGACATGTCGACATCGGCATGTGTCATGCTTTTCGTTCAAGGACATGGTAAGTTTTGTAAAGTCCCATCTAGCAGTCATAATTCTGAAGTCGAGTAGTCGATGGTGCCGCTTGTGCGTCATTGAAAAGCAAACTTGAAAACGTTCTGTCCGTGCGATTGTTCTATCGACCTCAATACATCACTCAAGGTTCGCTCAAGTCTCCGACGCGTTGCTCTGTGCTAACTGATCTTTTCGCGTAGCTTTCACTCTTTTCCAGGAGCTGTATCCTACTTCTCCTCCACCTATCACCCCGGTTCCCTGCCGTGTTGTCGCCTCCACCGATGCAGTCTGGGATTTCGCTTTCTGTTTCACAGCATTGTAAATTGTAAACGAAAAGGGAACAAAGATGATGACCATCAGTCCAACAAAATCCAAATTACATTGCGAGGCGACAACAAACAACCGCTAACAGGTTGTTACCAACTAAATCGAAAGCATTGCTATGATTGTTCAAACAGATTCATCTCTTCATAAAAATGCCTTACGCTGTCATGTCAAGCCTTCACTTGAAATTTCAGGGTTGACCAACTTCCTCGCCAAGCAGTTTCATCTCGCCGAGTCTGCGCCTCATCGCTTTCTCTGTCGGTGTTGGTGGCACCATTCTCGCGATGAGCGCGCCGAAGAGCGTGCATAGCCCACCGAATCGTAAGACCCAAGCAACACCGTTCTTGCCCAGATAAGTGTTGTGTTCGCCCTCTGGGCTGGATGATGTGCCGTCAACGATCCGGAAGATGATACTCGTCATTATTGCGACCTGTTTTGTGATGCTAAGAAAAAACAAGAGCTGTGTAATCAGGAGTGTGACTTACAATGAGCTGAGGCATCACAATAGCGAGATTGTGGATGCCAAGGATAGTTCCACCCGCCAAAGGGACTGCAGCTGCAATCTGGTCGGAGCTGGGGTCATACTCGTCAAACGAACGACGTCGGATCAGCGGCTGTCGTTCATCGAGGATACGACGCATTGGCGGAGTTGATAAAACACGACTGTGGGAGGGGCGTCGAATGCCCTCTGATGGTGCAACAGGGGCCGTCTTCAACAACTGAAGCACACCGTCAAAAAGGGAACAAAGAGCAAGAGGGAACAAGACCGATCTCACCTCCATGATGATCGAGAAGGGAACCCACATTGCTACAGCCCAGGAGATACCCACAAGACTGATAAAGATCGTTGCCTGAGATGGTGATCAGCGTTGCCGCCTTCAACGGGGAGATACGGGGCACATACCTGAAACACTGTTGATATCCAAAACGTGGAAAACGACAGAAGACTGAAAAACAACAGGGCGCCCGTCCAGATGTTGCGAAGGAGGAAGGGCATCACGGGCAACTTCAGGGGTTGGCCTTGGCGCGCTGCTTCCACCCGCCACTCTCGAACGGTGTTCTTGATTCGTCTCATTTCGGCATCCTCATCAGCGTCATCTTTGTGGGCTAGTAGTCTACGGTCGCGGTTGGCAAGATGCGGCAAAACAGTGCCAGCAATGACACCAACTGCAATAGGGCATTTAGGGCATGAGTCTGAGTCCAAAGTGTTGCATATGCTTACCGACGCTGTAGATGAGCATCGCCAATTCTCCAGTTCGAACGGCGATTTCTGGATCAGGCTCCCTCTGAAGTTCGTATGCCATAATCTGACCAACATATGTTGTTCTTGAAAGAATTCAGCGCTTTAATCCTCAACTTTTTAAGCATGCGCTTACGAGTAAAACAGGAATGGAAACCTAGGAGATTTAAACAAATGAAAGTTTGACAGAGGATAAAAACTCAACGTACCACCCCATGAAAGCGAACAACTGCACATAACATACGCGTCGAATCGGTTTCGGAAGGTTCGTGATAGCAGTTTGAATGTTGCCGAACACATCTTGAAATGTGCTGGGGGGCGGTCAGAAGTAGTCCTTGAAGTCCTCAAGAAAAACGAACTTTTGTCTTCGGTGCACTTGCGCTCTGGCTGGCTCCTCGTGGCAGTAGCATGTTATCCACACCGTCGCAACCAATATAACAATACATATGATGCAGAACTTGCGGAACTGACCCCCTCCTAGCAAGCGTATTATGGGAAGGCTGGCAAGTGGTAAAAACCCTGGTTGATTGCTTAGACACCGTGGCAATTTAGCGGCAAAAGGACGCATACCGAATCCATATCCAACGATATTACCCGCGTTGGTCATTCTGCTATGCCAGGCGTTCCCGGCACTGAGTTGTCCAGCAGGAGCTACATCAAGTAACAAGTTTCGAAGAGATGCTTGAAGCCCGTTGAGGGCAAAGTCCAGGATGTAAAACGACACAATGGCGAACCCGATAGCAGTGTTGGCTGCCTATCCTTTCGATGAACAACGAAAAAGGCGTGAACTCAATGCATAATCACATACCGCCTCTTTGGCTTTCTCATCCCAGCCGCCCGCGCCTACTCCGAATATATCAACGACGAAATTAGCCAATTCTTTGCAGTACGCGAGGGTGAGTGTGGAAATGACGAGCGCCGCAGTTGAGAGCACAACCCAGAAACGCCGTCGGTATTTAGAATGAGAAGAATCGGAAAGAGCGCCTAGTATGTTGTGAGTTCCGAGTCACAAACGAAAAGAACCCTGACGATCCGACGCACCGATCAGAGGTTGGGCCACGAGCCCGCTGATTGGCCCAGCGAGCCATACAAGCGAGGTGAGTTGTGCGGGGAGGCCGAGGCCAAGTAGAAAGGGAGTACCGTAGCTAGTCAAAGAAGGTTTAGTATTGCATGTTACATAGCACACGTCGCGTTTGGTTTTAAGGACATGCTCACCCGAGTTCCACCGTCCACGCTATCTGCGCGCCGGCCATGGAGATACTCAACGTTGTGAGGTTCCATGAGGATAACCTTGCTTTCTGCTGTACTCCAGGAGGGGTTACGGTGTCCACAGGTGGCCGAACTGAACCAGTGAAGCTCTCAGTGTCTGTGCCTGTGTCTTGGAGCAAGTTGGGTGGCAGTGGCAGTCTCGACCTCCCGGATGGCCAAGGGATTTGAGTAGTTGGATCAGGATCACTGTCAGCGAGAGGGGGTATCATTGAAGCAACTTTAGTGTGGTGGGTGACCGAAGAGGGCTTTTGAGGAAGTGAAGGGGAGCATCCAAGCCTTTTGTAGTTGTTGACCTGGCTGAGGCAGGGCGTCTCCCGTAATCGGCTCTCTCCGTTGTGTCACTTCAAGTCACTCCAGATCCTCAACTCATTTCAACCACATTCACAAGTTCTGTTCAGCTCTTGGTTGTATTATATGCCCACAACTACCTACCAAGGTTCATACAACTCAAAATCGAATAAAAATACAGTCATAAATAGATGGGAGGGATGTCAACGAATGTCCTGTGAATCTGGAAGCGAGAAACAGAACACCAAAGCAAATAAAAGTAGAAAACCCGAATAGCCAAAAATAAGTTATACAAAGCCTCGGTGTTACACGACAATGGGTACACGGTCAACTTTGTTGGACCCCCTCAAGGACCTCGCACAGACGTGACTGAGATACCCCTCCTGTGAGTGGCTGAAGTTGACTCTGAAGTGCTAGAAGTGGGCTTTGAGAGGATATGGAATGCTTTTCGGCGGGTGGAAGGGGGTTGCACCACAGGGTCTTCCGGAGGGGTAGGTGGATCAGGAAAACGCGCAAACTGACTTGGGGGACCAATGTAGCTTTCTGGCTCAATAACACTGTTTGCATCAGAGTGAAGAAGTGACGAATTCGTAGTTGATGACGACCGTGCCAAGAGCGGAAGGGGTGAAAGTGATGGTCGAAGACCGGTGGGGTTTGTTCCAGACCGGTTTCGACTTTCTTGATTCAAAGAAGGTGGAGGTAAAATAGAGTCATGTGCCGTCCGTAGTTGAGCAGCAGACACCGATGGCCTTAACCTTCGAGGTAGAATCGAGCCTCCGACGGGAAGGCGAGTTAACGACGTGATGTCGTCCCCATTCGCGGATGGTCCAGCGGAAGTGAAGTTTAGAGCACCGATTTGCTTGCTCTCGGTCGAAGCAGTTCCTTGGCTTCCACTTCGATTGCGATTCAAGTATTTGTCAATCTCGTCCTTATCCCTTTCTCGCATTCTGTTGACTATAGGGGAAAGGGTTGACGGAGTGTTGCCCGCTGGCACGAGGGATACAGTGGAATACGAAGCAAGCCCGTTTGCACCATTTACCGGATGTTTTGACGGTCGCTGGGAGTGGAAGAAGGAGCCGGACACGGCGGATGGTTGAGAAGGGGACGAAGAAGCAGAGAAGGACATTGACGACTGGCTTCTAGGAGCGAGTGACGCGCCGATGACATCTAGCTCCCCGCTGTCCGAAGTGGCTGTTGTGCGACTTGCGCCGGATCCACTACGCATACGGTGACTGGGTGAACGCGTTTTGGACGATGAATTCGAGTTGGGGATAGGTAGCGATCCGCTCCAGTCACTGCGTGGGGGTGCAGGTGCATGAATGTTTCTCCGGGATCTTTTGTTATTTTCAAATTGGAGTCGGGCAGTGTCTTGCAATGTGTCTTTAGTATTGAAGCTGAGATCATGATGAACAATGATACCGAATAGAATTTGATTCACTGCTCACGAGTATGCATAATCCGAGGCTGTGAAGCCTTCGTTATTTTTGGCAGTGTATCGACAACCCCTTTCAATGAGGAGCTGGACCACCTGAGGAAATAGTTAGCTGGGCGCACGACCGAATAAGGAACTGTGCGCACTGGAATATGACCCCACGAACTTGCGCTGTTGAAAACTGTTTCAGCCTTGAGTTCCGAACGAAAGCGTAATGAAGCTCACTAATGCAAGGGGGTGTTCCCGACATCGTCTGAAAGATCGACGTCAGCACTGAGGTCGCAAAGCATCTAACACAAGGACATATGAGTGGGTCAACAGCATCAGACCGCAGAGCACGTACTCTCACAAGCTCCTCGTTGCCTTTCAGGGCAGCCAAATGAAGAGCTGTCTTCCCCTGAGCGTTCGGCCAATCAAGGATGTGTGGGTACCGGTCAAAATACAATCGGGCCATTCTGAGCGCCGCGCCAGTGATGTCGTCTGCGTTGGGTGATGTGGCTAGCGGTATGTGATCGGCGAGAAGCATAAGAATGGTATTGCTTTCAGAGTCCTATTTGATATGTTAAGAGGGGTCGAGGGAAGTGAAGGACTGTGGCGCGCCTTGCTTAGCTCCTCATCATCATGTCCGGCGCTTAAGAGAAATTGAAATGTCTCCTCGTGGCCAAGGACAGCAGCCCAAGCCAAAGATGTGAACCTCCTCGGAGCATGGTCTGGATTCCGCATATCGGTTCTTTGAATGAGGCGCTTGACGAGGAAGAGGTTGTTTTCTGACGTACAATAGAATGGAGATATAAAGGTGACGTCTATAGTGAAGTGCAGGTATGACACACCTTTTACTGCTCTACGCAGCCTTTCCCCTGTGTCGCGTTCAGCCATGCGAGGGGAAGGAGAAATGTTGATATGGTGGGAGGGGACAAAGGAGAATCAGAGCGTGTCGAGTACTCAGGTTAAGGAGATGTATAGGCTGGAGATCGTCACGTGTAGAATGTTAAGCGGTGCATCAAAGGGACCGTCCACTGCGGCTCTTTCTTCTGGATATCATAAAATGCCCAAAGTCGTCTCTAGATCAGCAGTTTCATCATCAACGGATGGTTGGCATACATCTTGTCATCCTATATCTTCTGCCCTGATTATGTTCACCAGCACAGCCAACTGCATCTTCAGCGGCTTCTTTACGAGTATATTGTGCGCCATATTTAAATTCATCTTCGCTAGCGCTCGACAGGTTCATATATCATATTTCCTTCCTCAGACTGCATCTGCGGCGAGTTCATCGTGAGTTTCTCCGGTGAAATGCCCACACCACTCTCCTGACAAATTTACAACCCGTCACAGCTCGTTATTGACAAAATCCTCTCCTCATTGCCAAGGAGAAAGACCGACAATGCAATCATCATTCGTTCTCAGGATAATGAAGATGGCAACGCGCGGGTCTTTAAATTGAACGCGACCGTAGCAGAACCCATCCTTATTGAACGGTGCGGGAATTCCGTGTCACAGATTTTTCTTTGTTTCCGGTTGAACTGACTTGTGTCGGAACATCGGTTGTCAAAGGCAAGGCGGCCACGAAATACAGTTCAGATTCCTCTGCCCTCGTTGCTCCCTACCGATTGGCTACCAAGCAACGCCACCCCCTGCGAAATCGGGACCATATGTTTACATTTTACCCGGGGCACTCACTCAAATGCAGGGCCAAATTCCTCAAGACGCGTTTGAAGGAGAAGAAGAGAAATAATGAATAACATGGCATTTTCTTGGGACTATAAAGTGTACATGTAAGGAAACTACCCGTCGATCTGAAAAGATTAGATGAGTTTCGATTATCAATGGCCAGCAAATTGAAACGACGAAAAAAAGCGTGGTTCAGATACCGTTGTAGAAAACACTCATCACGAAAGTGTACGTGACACAGTCATTCATACAGTGTGAATATAGATGACATCCTCAAAGATGAAAGAAGAACAGGGTACTCACAGTTAATAAAAGAAAACAAGTTGTTTGGACGAAGGGGTTTCCTGAATCTTGAAAAAAATTTGCGGGTTTTATAAGTTGTGCATGCTTGTACATGATTGGCAAATGGAGGAAGGTCAAACTTTAGAACTGCTTCGGTTGCCCCCTTCAAGAATCTCGACGTTCAACGTTCAATCTGCGCTTGCTCAACAACTACTATGGAGCTCCCCTCACCACGAGAGTTGGAGTTAGAGACTTTACTACGACAACGCGATGCTCAACTCGCAGAACTCACTGTCTGTGTCACGATTAATTCAGAGCCTTCCTTGACTCTACACCCAATTTGTTCAATATTGACATACCCTTACGATCATTGTAACAGGACGAGGTCATTGAGCTTCGCCGCCATGTTGTGGCAGACTCGCCCCCTTCAACATCTGACTCAATGACCATTCCTCCTCCATTAATGGCTATCCTCCTTCCTCATATATCCAGTGCTGGCACAACTCCTGCAGGCGCGACCTCGGGCACAGTCACAGCAGCCCTCACACAACGAGCGCGACTTCTGCAAGAAGAAAATGACGAGCTGTACGGCCTTCTCAAGTTTGGAGAGACAGGCAAACTCAAGGAGGAGGTTCGCTGCTTGCGACGGTTAGTGGAACGACTTGAGAGCGCATTACGAGGTACGTGGTTGCCCTGCGTCCAGCAACTCTAGTCCACCTAATGAGTTTATTTGATTGTAGACTCTCAGCTCGTTATTTCTTCTCTCTCGTGAGTAACCCGCATCAAACCCGCTTGCTCAGGGCGCTTAATGTATCTTTGGACCAGCACGGAGCTTGAAAAGTCCTACGAAACTTTGATGACGACTGCGCGCCATTCCAACAATGTCGCAGACCCGAATTCGTTCTCCCAGTCTCCACGCAACTCCCACCATTCCACTCTTCATTCCGGATCAACAAACAACGGTGGTCCCTTAAAGCCCCCTCCCACTGAACCTCGAGCTTACAAGAGACCTCGGCTTTCTGAATCGCATTCTTCTCCACCACGTGAACATGTTTCCCTTCCTCGAAAACCACCGTCCAACCACCCCGTGCGCGACAACGAAACCCGCGAGTACGCTCCACGCCACAATGCACCGGGCCGCGTCAAGTCCAACCACCATGATATGGAAGTGGATGAAGACCTACGACCACGGCAAACCTCTCCATCGCGAGAGCGAGAACGAGAACGAGAGAAGGATAGGAGCGAGCCTCGTGGGGTAAGGGGTCGAGAACGCGAGTATATCCGTGAAAGAGAGCGTGCACCCCCAAAAGACCGCGACAGAGACCGCGAGCGAGAGCGCGATCGTGATGGAAATAAAATTTCTCGACGTAACGGAGCAGGGACGCAGCGCCCTACGGGTGGCAACAATGGCGCAGGAGCTCCTCGAACTGGCAATGGAAGCAACGGCAGCGCTGCTGTCCGGAATAACAGTGGGATCAATACTGGTGGCAGTGGAGGTGGTAACGTGAGTGGTGGCGCAGGTAGCGGAGGACGTAGGAACGATCGCGGAATACCCCCCAGTAAACAACAACTATCCAGCGGGGATCGGACGTTGGCGGAAAGAATGGGACTTTGAACATTATTCATGAATACTACAATTTTTCATCCTGTGCTCTCTTCTTTTTCTTCTCAGTTTTCACTCACTTTCCTCACTCACTCCCACTGGACGGACCCGCTCTGCACGCATATTCTTGAAAAATGGTCTGGTTGACTGTGTAGCGTAAACACCGGTATGAATTTTTGCTGATCATCAACAGTTTGTAGCCTTTAGCTGACTTATGATTTGATTGCCTTCCCCCTCCGATGTGTGTCAATCCTCATAGAGCCATTTGTGTATCTGTATCTCCTCTATCTCTCGTCGTGTTTTCTGTCCCATATTCCCAGCTCTGCGTTATTTCATTTTTTGCGCATCATCCTTCGCAACTTCGTGTACACCACCATCGTTTCATTAATCGACATCAATGTCTATGACAGGTCGGCTCCAGACACCCTCTTCACAGCCCTCTGGGACGTCGAATGTTTGTATTACCCCCATCGTCCCATGCTGACTCCTTGTGATTTCAGCCTTCCCCTAGTGAGGGTTCCGAGCGACAGTATGGGTTCTGCGCAGCAAGCTATAGCACGCAGCAGACTGTTTGAGGCGGCCTACCAAGCCCCTCAATGTATTGATGTTCGGCGGACCGATAACGGTTGCTGTCTGCGTTGTGCACCCCTTGGCTTGATCAAACTCAAAATCGTGATGCTTTCTCTCTTTCCCTCCCTCTCTCACCGGAGAATTTTAGCCCCCCTCGCTCCATGATCAGCAGCACAGTCTTAGCGGCATGGTCTCCCCGCTGCCCCGCTTAGTTGGGATGCGTTGTTCCCGGAAATTTGTTTTGCACAAGCTTCTTTTTTGAATTTGGAATTGAAGAAAGGGTGAAACTCTCGCTCCCCCCCCCCTCTCGGGTCGAGTGCGCGTTTCCATGTGAGCGTTGGTTTCCAAGTGACCCCCCTGCTAGTGACTAGTATCCCCCGATCACTGTTTCGAGGTTGGGAAGGAGAGGGGTGCGTCACTAGTGGGTTCTCTTTTTTCCAATAGCTTGGAAATTTTGGTGAGGGAGAGAAGCAAAGGTGATTTAGCGAGTTGCACCGAGAAATAGCTTGGCTTTTGGTTGTCCAGATCTCAGTAAGTTCGCTTGTTGGCGTGTTTAGTTGTTAACTTTCAAGAAGCGAGGCCAAACTTTCTGAATGTTACCCTGCTCGGATCGAGTCCGCGGCTCGAGCGTTTTGAACACTTAGCCGACCAGACCGAGGATGATGAAAGGGTTTCGACACATCACCTCTTTTTGTTGCGGCTTTACTGAAGGAGATGATCCAGGAGGAGTTTGGCGACGACGTCGAACGACCCTGGACCGACGACTACATAACCTTCCACTTAACCGGGGAACTTTCGTTTTTTAAGATTGATTGTATAGATATTTATATAGCAGGCGACGGACTTCCGCTCGGAGACGATGTTTTGAAACCAGCACTTGTAATTTAGCAACGAAACTGGGTACGGCCTAATACCTCGGAAACGGAAACGGGATGGGGTGGTTTCGAAAAGACATGACGTGACGCAGTCAGTTCCCGGAGTAGAGCATTTTCGGGATTAAATGAATGAGCCGCCTTGCTTGGGTCACCAAAAAATATAGTGGGTTTTCGCCGCATGAGTGATGTATATCGAGTGCAATGAAGATGTCCATCACCTTGACGGATCATACATTTGCCCATCCCTAAAAACGACTCACAGATTCCATTGGGTCGAAACGGCCCGGACAGCCCACGGACCGGTAGTTTGAAAGATATTTCACGATCATAAGTTTGCGAAAACTGCGTCGGCGACCCTCACCCTTCCCTAATACATACCTCCCTACCGCGGTATCTGCGCACATGTAAAGTATATATAATTGCGTCACCTCCGTGTACCAAGGAAAACAAACAACTTTCCTTCCCACTTTTGCAAAAAACCTGATCGGTTGCTATGGTTCATTACGATCGACATTCACGGAAGACCTACACTCTTGGGGGTGAAACCGGCCTTGGCCCGCCATTTTATTTTATTTTATTTTATTTTATT
>CEMH01202408.1:75112-88370 GCA_001179725.1 Macrocystidia cucumis | reverse complement strand
ATTTTATTTTATTTTATTTTATTTTATTCCACGCATGTATCATATCGTACATCTCGTTTAGTTTTTCTCTCAAATGCGACGGCATTCCGTGGTTTCAAAATACCCTAACGGCGCACAGTAATTAAGGGCTCGAGGACTCCCATCGAAACCCGCACTTAGGGAGTCGAAAACGTGAGATTCAACGGAAGAGTGATAGTCAAAACGCCTTGAAGAGCGGACGAAAATACGTCGGTCGCATAATATTAAATTCACGATCCACGGGCCAAAGCGACGTGGGGACGGAACACAGGATATGAGTATTGTATGACAAGATGAGGTGAGTGATACTTTATTAATGGGGGTACTTGTAAAGTAAATTCGGCAAATGGAGATGGGGGGAAAGGATGTACGACTGGTGTACACGTACGTATATGTGGTAATGATAAGTTTACAAGCGTGTTGGTTGGTTTTCGTAAAGGAGGGTGGGGTTGGTGGAGTCAAACAACATACATGGTGAAAGTCTATTTCCCCGTCCCAGGACGAGGTGCAGCCAAAGAAAGGCGCGACGACAAGGACAAACAATGAAACCGAAAGGGTTGTGTGACGGAGTGGGTTGTACAGTATATTTAATGGCAAGAAGGCATGTGCGTGAATTAAGCGGGGATATTGTAAGGAAGGGAAAGGGCATCGAGCACGGATTAGGCGATAGTGCGAGCCAACAAGAATCAAAGGCTTCCAAGAGTGTGATTTGAACTGCGCCGTACAAGGGCGGGCGGGAATGAGATCGGATTTACAGCGCTGAGGGTCGCGATGGCTTGTGGCCAACGTTACGCAGAGAAAAGAAGCGCATGCAAGTCATGCCGAGCGAACGCTGAGAGTCGGTGGATCTCTGTTTCTTTGGAATAAGAGGCGCTGTTTCGGGGAGACCGGGTAATTTTTCGAACTCTGGGAAACGAATTCTGGCCGCTGAGATTGGTTTGGGCTGATGAATAGGCTTATTGTCCGTGTGCGCGAGGATGAAGGCAGGAATGGGGGGTACAGGGGGTGGCGGTGACGAGGTAAATGAATTGAGAGGGGGCGACATCCGAGATGGGGTCACTGACGAGAACGACCGACCGGAACTCCGGAATGAGTTTGGGGTCGAAGAAGGAGATGAATAGGATGATGGTGGAAGGGAACGGGTAGTAGTTGGTGGAGAAGCCTTAATCGCGGAACGCCTCCGACGGATTTTCGGTTCTTCGACTTCATCTCGGGATTGAAGCGCTAGATGGTCGAATGAACGAACTGAAAGTAAGCGACCGTGGCGAGTAGGGTTGTTGAGACCCGGAGGGGTCGATGGTCCGGAATGGGGTGTCCTGAGTGAATTGCGGCTCTGGCTTGGGCGAACATGAGGAGATGGTAATGGTGCTGGTACAAAGTCAGGGGAAGGCTGACGAGGAGGAGGAGAGTCGGGACGAGCGAATATGGAGGTGGACATGGGTTGGATGAGGTGAGTTCATGTCGTCAAGTTGGAATTTATATATTCCATTCAAAAAAATTGAAATGAAATACTCGAAAAAAAAAACTAGTAAAACGAATGTCACTCACCTCCCTAATGTCACATCCCGTTTGGTAACTTGGTAACCTATTCAAATATTATTATTATTATTAGGAAAAATAAAATAATGACAGCTTCTATCTCATCCAATTTCGCTTGTCAACCACTCCACTGTGCTCATTAATAGCTACCTACTATTCACAACATATGTGTACGCCTTGTATTTTCAGTACAAGTACCATCGTCTCGCACCTGATAATACAACACCCTATTCACCCGATGAGATCTCTCTTGAAACAACACGACCTCGACCCTATTCACACTCGCTTTCCGTCCCTGATCGAATAACTACGCCACCGGAGTCACGGATACCTTGAGCGCTCTGGCTCGCCTCGTGAATTTCAGACACGTCAGTCGCTTCCAACTCCACTGGCTTCCTTCGACTACCCAAACAGGTCCTCAATCCTGTTGACACTCGTATGACGTGAACTCATCCTTCACCGACAGTCCGCATTCTGTCACCTATAGGCGAATCAGTTCCTCCTTTCACCGCCACAAAGAAGTATGGGCCCACACCTTCTCCATTCGGCCTTCAGCGCACCCTGCTCCCCGCCCAAATGACTTCGCGAACGTTCAAGATATCTCCCCTCGGATATCGGCCAGTCTGTCATTCACCCCTGCCCCTCAAGCCCACCTGATTGTCTTTCACCTGACCGATTCCGATATTTTCCCCATTGTCTTCAGGCCACACAATGGCTGAGAATTTGACATCAGATGATTGCCGAATGAGCAATTTATCTCAGTCCTGCTGTAGAAATGACTCGTCTCTTCCTCTTTGTCTCTTTGTCATGCTATCCTCCTCTTTTCGTCGGACCCACATGAGATGTCATATATCAAAAAAACGATCGAGCTTCCACCGAAATCCTGCAATTCCCTCTTTAAAACGTGATATATCAATTCGCCTTCAATTCCGACACGGAAATCGGCACGGTGGCAAGACGTTGCAACCTTTCAATGCGGTGCCGACACCAAATATCAAATACATTTACTTTCACTTTGCCCCATTGTCCTAGCTTTCCGATCATCGCTGAACCACCAAGATGGTAAGTATGCGCATCTTCCTCTGAGATGGGCTAAGCGAGATCGAACGAATCGACATCAACCTCATTGTCCTCCCGACCCGCATGTGCTCCTTCTCTCCCGCTCCCTTTCTGGGCCTAGTTTCGGCCTAGCGCTGATGTGTGGCTACGGAAAGACTACTTCCAGCTTACCTCCACCCACGTTCCTGGCAATCGGGATCAATGTCACCAGACTCGACGTGCCCCCACGCATGGCGTGGCCATCCCCTCACAATCAACTCAATAAAGGAGGAGCATTTCCATACAAGCATGGCTCCACTAATGGCACCACTGGCGGACCCCCCTCTCCTTCGTGTGTACGGAGTTATTGGCCATATCACCGAAGACTTGGAGGTAAATATATTTTGGCAGGAAAGATGAACAATGGTTGGGAATGGAATGTTTGAATTGTTCAGCTCCACCGTACTCCTTTACTGTATCATCACGATTCCCCTCCGCAGATGATCGATGAACACCTGTCTCGACCCTCTTTCTACCCCCTCTTTCCAAGCACGTACGCACACCGAATGGAAATACTTTTTGATTTGGGATCGATCATCTGCGCACATCGCGACTTCTTCTCCTTTCCCATTGTTCGAAAGGATGGGCAGAAAAAAAAGACAATAAAAGATGACGGTTTCCCCTTGATCACCTGTATTGTCTTGAGGATCTTTTTGAGTCACAATCGCCTTTGACGGTCGTGAACCCGCCCAAACGAAGATGTGAGATGGGAATACCTACCTAAATCGTTATCTTTCGGTGGAAGTACAGGTTCAAAGATAACTCAGCAGGCACCACAAAAAAAAAAGCGAGTTTCCCTGAAATTTCACCCCCCCTCCAGTCTAGACGTTAATGTCACAAAAGCCTGAGAGGAGGAGGAGAAAGAAAAGAAAGAAAACACCCGTCCCCATTCATGCGATCAAGCCAGCAACAGCCATCACGATGTCAAAAGAAGGTTGTCAACGAATCCCGTCTTTGCAGCGCCAAAAAGAGTCCGAAAACAAAACAAAAAAAACAAACGCCCCTCCTGAGCTTCTCCTGTCATTCCTCCGGTAACTTGACCGGCAATCGTAAACCTTAATTTATTCAACGTGCAATTTCCATATCTTTGTGTTCAGCCTCATTATTTACCTCCGAGAAGAAAACTGATCAGCTGTCTACTATGTTCCTCACGTACCTGGGTCTGTTGGGGATATCATTTTTTTTCGATACGTACTTGACTTTTCCGAACAGCAAACAGATAGCGGGTGGCGGATCAAATGGGGCTTTTTTTGAGGGGGGAGAGGAAATAGTAAGGCAGCTTTTCTGATCAATTCAATAGCACACCCCCACCTCCCCCGAAAATCACGCGTTGTCTGGTACAACGGGGATAAGTTGAACGAAACGCAAACGTATGGTGCACGTGTTCGTTCAGACTTAGGCGAGAAAAAAAAGAAGTGACATGACCTGAAGGTTACAACAATCGAAACAAGAAAAAAAAAACGGTCAAACGCGCCACTGCATGACTTTGGAAATGAACGGGTGTGCTAAACCGAAAGGAAGGGTAAACTGCTGCTCCATCGGGGTATGCCAGCGTCTTTTTCTCCCCTTCCACTATGTGATAGGTAAAGCTTGAAAGCCATAGTTTGTATCGCCAATGCATGCTAGCTGGTACAAACAATTCGGGTATCCACTACGGGACCGATGAGCAAGAATCCCGCCTCTGACCGAACCTAAACTGACCAGTGGCACGTCAATGAAGGTGCTGCCTCACAACTGGTGGACGTCGGACTTTGATGGAGGTGACAGCCCACATACGGCATAGCAAGGCTTCAGCTTAGCTTTTGCTCACCGGCGGTTCTACGATAAGAACGAAGATGTTCGGAATTGGTTGAGCATAATTTGGCATATATGTTCAACCCACAACGTTAGGAAACAAATATCACGCAACGAGGGACTAATGAAAGTAAAGTCTACTTCGCCCAGAATTTTTTACAAAACTGACTGCGGGGGCAAGACGAGCTAGAAAAATCGAGCAGAACATCGTTAGCAACGCCGGAAAATAAAGCAGCGGACAACAGAAGCAACGAACTAGAGCTAACGAGTTTTGAGGACAAAAGTTTTTCGGGGATTCCGTGAGTCAGGCCGCACAAACAGCGCGTTGTTAATGTCAAACTTACCTAGGTGTCCACCGACGACAGGACGAGCGCGGAAATGCAAAGAAGTCCCATCGGTAGTTTCGTACCAGTCGCCAAAAGCGACTATGAAGAAAACCGATAAGCCCCTTTCTTCATCAAATCATAGCAAAGTACGAAGAGTCACGTACACCTGCTGACACCAGAAGACACCGATTTCTTGACCGCACCAATGAAAAGATCGCGAGTTTCAAGATCGGTTGCTATCGCAGCCATCCAAATTTCCCAGTCTAAGGGAGGGAGAATTATCAATTTACACCATTGAAATTGCGTTGCGTGTGACTGGTAGCTTCTTCACACACCTGATTTCGTGTAAGTATGGCTGAGGGAGAAGCAAAGCGATCACGCCAGTCAATTGACGTAATTACGATGGAGTCATAAATGTTCCTTTACCGAGTATCAAGAGGCACGCCGAAGGGTCCTGGAAGAAAAGCGGAGTGAGGTAAGGGAAAGATACATGTAAGAAGTGACCGGGTATGTACTCGCAACGGTCTTGTACCAGTCATTCTCTGTTAGGTGTCCAAATCAGGGCAGGGAAGCAGATAGTTCGTGCAGGTAACTCACGCAGCTCGTATATTCGCTTGGGAAAGAGATCGAGGTTCAACAATTTATCACCATAAAGGTTGTAAGTCAACCCCCAACTAAGGGCAGGTAAGTCAGACGTCTCTGAAGCGGTTCAGGTTGACCAACCTATCTGGATTATTGTACTGATGAAAATATGTGAGTTCACAAGTTCACGTAGAAGTAAAAGGGGTTCGGCGAACGTTGAGCGTGAGATGTTTCCCGTTCGAAGACATGGCAAGCTTCTCCCAACTCTCAACATAGTTACCAGCGATATCCTTTCAGGGTGATGTTAACGTCGCCTCTATATCGAGCACATAGCACCCACCGAATATTTCAAAGCTATCTCATTGTGACCCATAATACGGGCGATTTCGCTCATCGCCTTGATGCCGATGATTCCCTTCACGGCAAGGTTGGTCTGGTTAGCGAGATGACCAGCGAAGTCATCAGTGCTTAGTTGGTTTTCGGGAATAAGTGCGTCGGTGATTAGGAATTGGGTGTATTGATCAAAAAAATTGTACTGCTCGGCAGATGATGAGCCATGGATGTCGGGCGGTGATTGATTGTTGAAGACCCACATATCTCTTGATGAACTCGATGTCATTTGTTTTCCTAACATAACTCAACGCCATTATCAAAACGTTGCCACTTTCTGTGATGGGGTCAATCAAACTGTCGCGAGATGTATGATCAGGTTTCCTACCTTCAACGGGCATCTTTTCATCGTTGCCATCGTTGTGCCCAGTGGCCCTTGGGTAATGTTCGCCTGTTAAAAAGGCGCCTCAGACAAGTTTTCCAACAAGGTAGCAGCCATCATTTTGTGCGCACCGAGATCGTGAACGCAATACTTGTTGGGGTATTGACCACTAGAGACGTACTGGAGCGTTGGCTCCAGAAGCCGCCGTCCATAGGTGGGGTTGGTGTAGAGGAAGAGAGGCCAGGCGGGAAAGATGACATCAATAGTGTTCATATTCTGTGTTTCAAGTCAAAAGGAGTTCGCCGATGCCACATTGACACGCACGCCGTTGGATGAAATTTCTTTGATATGTCGGGTCAGAGCGTCGGCGAACTATGAGTACGACGATGGTCACCTTTCATGAAGATCAGAACATTCGAAGCATCGTACGTCCCGTTGGGGTGCTTGAGCACGGTGATCTCCGTTGCTGCGAATGCTTGCCTGATTGAAAGAGAAACAATGCCAGCGTAATCCTTGGAAATCTTCGTAGCGTCTTTGAAGACCTTTGCATCAAACTTGGCTGCCTTTTGAACAGCAAACTCATAGTCATTAATAAAATCGGAGATCTGCAAAAAGGTCAACAGGTTTCGATATAAGTTCCGACTGCCGCATGTACCATTGCTGCAGGAGTCGGGTATTTGCTCCAAAAGTAACCACTTCTAACGGTGCCGCCTCCAATATCATGGCGAATGGCTGGATCTCGGACGTGGCCGACAGTGAATAGGGCTGATGCCGACCCAGAAGCCTGCACCGCCCCGAGATCTTTTGACAAAGCAAGAACAGGCCATCGGTCGTTTATCGCGCGAAATTGTGTGTCGCGAGCGTTTGCCAGCCGACCACTTTTTATGAATTCAGTTCGGACCGCAACATCCGCGCCGGTCTGGTAAGTCACGGAGTTGCTCTGGGTTGTGATGTGAGGGACTAATGTCGAGTTTCAAGATAATGACCTACATTCTTAATCGAATAAAAAGCAGATCCATCTATGCGAATGTGAGCTTCTATGACACCAAGGAGGAGGGTAGATTAATTACGTTGGATGTGATCATTCACTTCCTCGAAGGGTGCTTGTTTTTCAAGCTGGACCTCATGGGTTACAACCTTTTCGGTTGTAGTAGACCAAGTGGCTTTGAGGTTGTTGTCGCCTGAGACCCATTCTGCGCTGATATCGGTATACACTTGAACAGAGTGAGTCCTTCCGTCGTTGGGCCTCGCAGTGACGGTCAAGTACGAAAACGGAATCGATTGGAGGAGAAAGCTATCAGGCTAGATTGTGATAAATCAGCGTTGAAAGTAGCAGCGGAGACTCACACACCTACCTCGACGGGGCTGAAGAATTGAACTTCCAGGTCAACAGGACCTGCAGTAAGGTGGAAAATACTTTTCGTGGCAGTAAACTACGGCCTAGGGGTTCTTGAACGGCGCCACGAAAGCGAGATGAATCCTTACCGAGAAGTTGGTTTGCACCGCCTTGGCAAATGAAACGCCTGGCGTCAATGGAGCGCCTAGAAAACTATATGCAACTCCGTCTACTGACGCAAACCCAGCCCACCCTAGAATCTGGTGCCACTGGTGAGGAAGGAGAATGTGTCGTTAGAAAAATACCAACCGATCCTGTCCAGAACGTCGGCCAATCGTCATTCAGCGCCGTTCCTTGTCCCTGAGCAAGCCATGCTTCGAAGGTGAAGAGAAGGTCAGGGCAGAGCTATGAACAGAGCCAGATGGATATTACCCGACAGGTATGGGGAACGGACAGCGAGGGGAACAGAAGCAGGATTAAATGGAGTGGACTCAAAAGCCCGAACCAATATGGCTGCGGAGAATATCATACTGAGGAGTTTCATGCTGTGAAAAAGATGCAGGGCATCCAGGAGGCTGGTATCCTCCCACTTTATATCACCCAGAAGCAAAGGACAGCCCTTGAAGTTGTAAGCGTATCCAGGGGCTTACCCCAGACCCAATTCACTACACATTCATGGACATAGAATGCCACTCAACCGCATGAGACATGCCATCAGACCGTCTCGGTAAATGGTAAATGACCGTCGCGTTTCAACAATGCACAACCCTGTTTGGGCTTGCGATGCAAGGCTGCGCTTTCTCTAAGGCTGGATCACCACTACTTGTTTCGCGCTTGAGCCTCGGGTTCAACACCGTGATTCTCGCGACTGCTTTTCAGCACTGAATACTCCGACATCCCTGACTTTGATTTAATGTAGCACATGCGAGTCTCTCCGATTTTGTGTGTTCCACGAGACCGAGTCAGATGTCTTCAAGTACATTTTCCTCGTGGACTATTCTTCTCGGAGCATGTTATTTGGATCCAAAGGACTTGTGACGAATAGTGTTCCATATGTTTCCTTCGGCTGACGAATGGGGATGTAGAAGTGATTTATTCATATCACCAGTCGTGCCCCCTCAAAACTGATGTTGATCGTCGGATAGCTTGTTATCGTTTTGAAGTGGATTTCGAGGATTTCGCGAGAAAACCCTCAAACCAATACTGACCTAATGTGGAACCCCTCAGCGAATTGGTGACAGTCCTCGTGTTGGCGTGACATACGCCCTTCAAGCCCTCTATAGGAATCTCGCCACGCTCAAGTTGCTATTTGATGGCATCTGAACCACCGCCGCTTGGCGTTTCTCAACTTACACCTGAGCGGCCCAGACGTCGACGACCGCCAGGCTCCCCTACCGATACACGCGACGCGTTGTCAAACCCCCACCTTTCCAATACCCGACCCCAAACAGATTACTTCCCGCCCACTTCATCTGGGCAATCTAATTCAAACCTTGACCCAGATGTCGAATGGCACGTTCCATTTTATAACGACGATGACCGAGTTACCCGCCGTGTCAGTCAAATTCCTTTGGCTCCCGAAGACGATCGCCGTGACTCCGATGGTACTCTGACAAACATCTCTCCTCGACGTTCCATCATCCCCTCTTATGATGATCGTTACGAAATTCCGCCTCCACAACGCATATACTCCGCGTTGGACAGCGGGAGCAACCAGGCTCGGCGTCGGACCTCTCTTCGACGCAACGTCAGTTTTGCTGACAGGCCTCGAGTCCGTGATTACCAACCAAATGAAGAAGACATTGTTGAAGATCCCCAAACGGAACGCACTCAGAAACGGCGTGGTCTCTTGTCCAACATGATGGACTGGTACGCGTTGCACGCGTCAGAATCTGATGACGAGTTCGACCAGACGGCCAGGGGAACGAGTCGCCAAGTGTCTACAGGTGATGCTGACGATATCATTGAGAGGAGGGAGCTCCGTAGAATGGATTCGACGATGTCGATGAGATCAACGGGCTCTGAGTTACTGGATCCAGATGACCCTCGGGTGACGGGAGTGCAAGCCAAGCATCTCGAGGACCGTGAAGACATAGAAAAAAACGCGCTGCGCAAAATGGACTATCGAGCCCGCAGGAAACAACTCATGCGCATCAAGATCGAGTTCAACGTGACTTGTGAGTCAATTTTAGTCTTTTCTGTTGACTGCGACCCTAACAGCGACCTCAGCTGTGATCAACAGACAAGGGTTTCTTCTCAAACTAGCCCGTGCCCTGATGACATTTGGAGCTCCTTCTCACCGAATCGAGCCGCAACTGGTGGCTGCTGCTCGTATTTTGGAAGTCGAAGCCGAGTTTATTCACCTTCCCGGGATTATCATATGCTCCTTTGGAGACCAGGAATTAGGTTGCTCCGAAACTCATTTTGTTAGATGCGGAGGCCGTCTCTCCCTCGGCGCCCTTCACAAAGTACACCTCATCTATCGAGCAGTTGTCCACGACGAAATCAGTGCGAAGCAGGCCACCGAACAACTCGATGCGATTCTCGCAGCTCCTCCGCCATACCCTATGTACTTTCGCTGCGCCGTAGCCTTCTTGCTTTCCGCTCTTATATGCCCCCTCTCGTTTGGCGGTTCTTTCCTGGACATGTGGATAGCAGGCGCAGGCGCTCTGGTCCTGTTTGCACTACAAATCAGCGTGGCAACCAAAAGCGCACTGTATGCTAACGTTTTTGAGTGAGTTTCCCTATATTCGTCACGAACACTTCGAACAGAGCATTGAAACGACCTAATAGAATTACGGTCGCCATCATAGTTTCCTTCACTGCAAGGGGACTTAGCAGCATACGCAGCCAAATCTTTTGTTATACTGCGATATCATCTGCTGGGATCATCGGAATTTTACCTGGATACCTTATCTGTGGGTAATGAGACCTTCGTTTGGTTCCTTACCGGTGCTGACAAAAATAACTGCGTAGTGAGCAGCTCTTTAGAGTTGGCTTCCAAGAACATTGTCTGCGGAAGCGTCAAGATGGTTTACGCGTTGATCTACACTCTATTTCTGGTATAGTCTTGTCAAATCCGGTTCACCACCGATTTTCTAAACAGCATACAATCAGGGCTTTGGCCTGCAAATTGGATCAGACGTCTATCTGCTTTTCGACAAACGATCGCGACTCATCTTAGAGGAGATCGCCTCCAGTTTAGCCAACACTGTGACTCTACAAGGTACCTGGAGAGCGGACAATGACACGTCCAACAGTACCCTACCCGCGATTGGCACTTGGACATTCTCCCACCAAATCTCCCCTGATCTACAGAACTTCCACAATGGGTGTTATCGCCCACCTCAGTTCCCGTGGTACCTCAGAGATTTTCCATTCTGGTCGCAATTCATCATTGTTCCTTCGTTTTCCACCCTTTCCTCGCTTGCGAACCTCCAGCCGTTCAAGAGCAAGCAACTGCCAGTGATGGTTGTCATTTCGTGTTGTTCGTATGCAAGCAACAAGATTGCGAATCACTACATCTTCAACCGGTCCGATGTTGTCTCGGCGATTGGCGCGTTTACGGTGGGGGTGCTTGGAAACGTGTATTCGAGGAAGATGGGAGGAACGGCCTTCACATCCATGGTTACGGGAGTGTTGTTCCTTGTCCCTGTGAGGCTTCCTTCTCGACTCTACTGCGAAAATGGATGCTAACTTTGAAGACAACCACAGTCTGGTCTTTCTCAAGCGGGGGGAATCACCGCAAATGGGGGTGGGATTGATATTGGAGGCGCCATGATTTCAGTGACGATAGGTATCACCGTGGGTCTATTCATGAGCCAAGCCCTTGTTTACACGTTTGGAACACGCAAGAACGCGGCGGTCTTCTCCTTCTGATGTTTCTTGTACCATCAGAAATCTAGGAGTTTATGGCTGGCAAGATGTACAACAGATTTTGTTTTTCTTATTCCCTTCCGTCTTCTATTCCAATTGGTCTCTAGTCCCTTCCGCTCAGAACATCACCGCTGGCGAATTCTCGATCCCTTCGATGGACACCTTGTGACCCACCAACGTCCGTATGTTGTTGATACCGTATCTACGCGCAATCAATCAGACATTATCATATGAAAGCGTTGACCTGAAGACGAACCGGATCATCGTCGGTCTCTCGAGGCTCAGACCCCAACCATGGACCCGAACGTCCTTTGGGAATCCCATGGGTTCCAACATTTCAGGTCGGAACATGCCGCTGTTCCCCACTTCCACCCAACGATCCAGCATCGGATGGAAAGCGAAAATTTCAAGCGACGGCTAAGAGTATCATTGAGTAGTGTACCTGTGTGACGTGAGGAATGATGTCTTCCTCACCTCCGTGTAAGGGTTGTATGCGGGTTTGAATCTGACTTTCTCGATACCCATCTTATTGAAGAACACCCTCATGAAACCTAGATGATGTTTCGGAACTCGGAAAGGGAAATTTTTTTGAATGGTCTGCGCCCACACCTACCGATGAGATCAGCCAAGGTCAAGCCACGATCAGCGACCACGCCTTCCACTTGATGGAACTCGGCCAGATGTGTAGCGTCCATCGTTTCGTTTCTGAACACTCGATCAATGCTGAAGAGTTTTGCGGGTCGGAAACCATCGTCCTTTTGACCGGGCTCAAGCCCAGTGGGTCCTGCGCTGTGAGTGAACTCTTTCTCATCACCTGGGAAAGCTTCACCGCGACAGCGCGCGGCGAGTTTGTAAAGCATATGTGCAGAAGATGCCGTTGTATGTGTGCGAAGAAGGAGTTTGGACGATTCTTCCTCTGACCATGGAGCTCGATATCCAGTAGAACCGTACCCGCCGTGCTCGTGCACGGTCGAAACGCGCTTGTAGTATTCCGGATCAGGTGGCAGGGCAGATTTGGGATCTGGTATGACGGATGAGCTGCATGCGGCGTGAAAGTCGGGGGTGTGATCTATCACCTGAGATATAGAAGGTATCTTGCAAGTCCCTCGCAGGATGTTGTTGGGGTACGAAAAGTGCGTCGAAACACCAGAAACCAGACTCGATGAACGAGGCTGTGGGCATCTCAGCAAATCTATGGAAACGTTGTCTTCAAGTCAGCGGTCGGACATGGAACGGGCACGCACCCCATCTCAAGGAAGATGTTTCTTATCTCCTCGCGGACTTTGAGGAGGGGATGAAGGGCACCTCCATTGGTGGGCACCCCTTCGGCTTCAAAGTTATATTTTTTGAAAGTTGATGTTTTCCAAGCGCCTCTGTGAGGTGAAGGGGCCTGTATTTGAAAGTGCTACGCATTTGGAGACGGATGATTTGACGGACGATGTGAGCATATCTGCAGTCAGATCCGTCTCTGGTTTCGCGGTTGATGTGCTGAATTCGGGACCCTTCTTCACTGAAAACCATTGGCCTTTCCTGATTGGTGTGAAGCTTGTTGGCAGGACGTTCTCTCACAAACGGTGTAACAATTACCGTTGCAGGATCAATTTTCGCTTTCGAAGGTCCGCAAGCGTCTTTTCACCTGCCGCGAGGGTTCCAGTCGCTGCGACCTCTCGTAAATCTTGTTGTGTGACATCTCGAATCTCTGGTACCTATTCATTCAGATATCAGCGTATTATGGTCAAAGGGGGAACAAGGATATCGCGTTTTGTTACGCGGTTGACTTGCCAACTTGACCAGACCGTCACCATCTTTCCCGATCCAGCCGTTTTTGAACGCACGACCTTGTCCTACTTTAGCTGTCTCATCCCCAACTTTTTGCTTTAATTGAGCCGGGGTCAAGGGGGTGCCTTCGCCTTTGGCAGACAAGGCAGCCCATACTCGGGCTTCATGCGACCCTTCGTTCGCGATATATTCGCCTTC
>CEMH01202408.1:50666-75056 GCA_001179725.1 Macrocystidia cucumis | reverse complement strand
CTGGTTAGTGCACGATATTCCTCTGGGGAAGTGTTTAACGAACTTCGCGACTGAGCAAGGAATTTAGTGCGCCGAGAATAGCGATCTGATCATCCTGACTTGTAGCTAGTTGTGATTGACCTGGAATTATGAGTTGCCTTGTATCTATTATTTGTGAATCTGCATCGAGGGTATCCAGTATGAGTTGCTGGAGTGATTCAGCCATGGTCAAAAGTTGAAAGTTGGTCAATCCTGTCCGAGTCACTGTCAGATCTCGATCTCACCTTGGAATTACCACGTGACCAAGTCGATCATCGCCGAGATAGCCGAGCTCCCGTTCTCAACGTCAAGCCGCCGCCACTCACTGCAAGGCTCAAGCTTTCAATGGCGACTCGTTCAGTTTGGGAACAGGCTTGGAATTCTGCTCAACCGCGTCTTACAGCGATACGCGACTCCCTCAACTTACATTCATCAACAGATCCAAGGGTCATAAGAGTCGGCCAGCTCGACTCCGAGTTACTTGATCAAGACTTGGCTCACATTTTGCAAGAACCTCTCACCAAAGCTTTTGCACTAATAGACGTAGGCCTCTTCTCCATCTATTTGCCCTCACCCTGCTCATACAGTAAGATTAGCCCTCGTGGAAGGGTAGATTTGAACCAGAAATCGGTTTATTGATTCAAGCTGTTCTCTACAAGCTCTCCATCTGGGATTCCGGTGCCAGCTACGGAGCAAAGTTACAGGACCTGAGATATGTTGTCCCTTCAACAGCTGGGAAACGTCTTGCTCGTGTGTGCAAGCCGTCATTGACTTGAATTTTCAATTTGAGTTGACATGAATGTGCGCCACAGCGTCTGGTCTCCCTCGGCGCATTCTCGTCATTCACGCAGCGTTGACCGTCGTTCTACCGTATCTTCACAACAAACTTCGCTCTCATGCCCTTTCGCATGCTTGGCCGGATGCTCCTTCGTCCGATCGACGCCGGAAAGCATGGGACCTTCTCACATCGCTAGAGTCCACTTATACGCTCTTGGGATTAGTCAGTTTCGTTGCGTTTCTATGGGATGGCCGGTACGCTTTGAAGCACTACCCTCCGCAGGTCTATGATTGACGCTATCACAGCTACCGAACCATTTCAGACCGCCTCCTCCAAATGACGCTTGTACCCTCCAGGAGGTTGGTGAAACGAGACGTTAGCTACGAGTTTATGAACCGACAAATGGTTTGGCACGCGTTTACGGTACGCATTGAAGATATATCACCCCTCTGCCACTGTTACTAATCCGAATCTCAGGAATTCCTCCTCTTCCTTCTCCCCTTGATCAACGCGCGGAGCGTCAAACGCCGGCTCGCCCGCATCCTCACATTTCTCTCCCCTTCTCATATATCCAACCTCATCTCATCTTCACGCACTTCTTCACAATCGACTTCTTCCACTAAAAAACAAAAACGCGGCAAGTTTTGGTCCTTACCCCAAGACCAATGTGGGATCTGCGCCGAAAACGCCTCTTACAACCTCAATCTTTCCGACCCGACCAACGCATTCACGGCTTTCGCAGAAGCTCCTCACCGCCCTTCAAGCCCAACACAGCCAGATGAATCATCCGCTGACGTGGATATCGAACCTCCCGCCTATCCAATATACACTCCATACGTAACATCTTGTGGACACATGTACTGCTATCACTGTATCGCAGAGCGCATGATTCGTGCCGCGGACGAAGGGGATGGAACTGGGTGGGAATGTTTGCGTTGTAGCGAGATTGTCACAGCTTCAGAACGCTACGTCGTCGAGGCGGGAAGTGAAGTCAGTAGTAGCGATTATAATTTCAGTAGCAGCGATCTTGCATCCGACATTTCAGGCTCAATCGGTAGTTATAGTTACAGTGGAAACTCTGAAGCATAGTCTGTACAAAACCATTTGTATGTATGAAAATCGATATCAGACGAGCTCAGCTTGCAGTTGTTTCAGAACGGTAGGATCGGCTTTAGAAAGATAGTTGGCGTTGAAGTTTTGTGGCCCACACGCAGCTTCTGCTTCTCGGAGAAGAGCCCCTACATAGGTGCTCAACATGACCACCCTCACCGGATCGTTGTCGTAAATCTAGATAAAACCCAATCAATGTGCTGAAAGCGAGAGAAACCAAATCTCATACAGTTCGTCGGCGTGTGTATTCTGCGGTGCCAGAAGAACCTTGGAAATAGACATCAGGCATTTCGTCCACTTCCCAGTACCGCTTCATGGATTCTGTGCCGGTCCTGTTGAAAACGAGTGGTGTGAAGAGATAGGCACGGCGTGCATCGTTAAAGGCTCACAAGTTTTTCTCATTCTCGCTTATAATTTTAGCCTCCTTGATCTCCCCAAAGACGTCAAGCCAGAGATTGAATATCTCCGTTGGAAGACGCTGGAGTACTTCAGGACGACCGGTCGATACCAACGACGCCACGCCCATTGCCGTGAGTTTCCGTTGACGTGGTTCACTCATGCTATCAAACTGTTTTGAGATATACCAATCAGTCAAATGGGTCCACTAAATGAGCATACTAACAATCACCTTTCCCCACCACTGATCCATCAAACCTTCATAAAGGTAGGTCTCTTTTACGTTTTTGCTCGCAGCGGTCGCCGACATAAGTTGGAGAAACATCTGTCGATCCACCAGGACAACCCTCGCAAGGAAGTATATGAATTCCGCAGAAAGAATGCTACCGCTCTGATAGCTTCATTAGTAACTGAGACTTGAAAAGGAGGAACGGAGATGAAACACACCTCTCCCTCAACAAGATTCATGATCACATATGCGAACAAACGCGAAGTATGCAACGCTTCACCCCAGAGGGTAGACGGAGTGATCTGGACAACCAAGGAAACGGTGTTCAACATGTCCTTGATCGCCAACGTCATAGCACCGTTTTCGAACGCTGAGAGGTAGGCTCGGAAGAGGTCGACAGCACATAACTAATACTCTCTGGTCAACAAACGCGGAAGCTCAAATCCAGGAACTGCCTCTAACCTGTAAAATTCTAGGAGCGTCCAGGAGAAGATATGATTCCACAACATTATTGATTTTTGAGACGAGATCCATATTGGTTCCCAGCAGTTCGATCGCGCGGGGGAACAACTCCAAAAGTGAAGGTGCACCACTTGGTACTTCGACTGAAGCTACGTTTCGTAGAGCGGAGTTCCAGAGGATGAGGGCGTCTTCATCTAGGTTTATCATGGCCTGGTGTATGGTAAGGCACCCTTCGTTTTTATTTTAAAAGGCGAGAACCTACATTGGGCTGGAGGCTGTCGCGCACGAGGGGTACCACAACAACCGTTAGGTTGGCGGAGTGCTCTTTTATTGCCTGTGTTCAAACATCGCTTCAGTATTTAGGACGCGGCCTGATGTGAAGACTGACTTCGACTAGTCGTGTCACTGTTACGAGAAGCGATGCCTTGAAGAGCCAATTGTCTTCCGCAGAGGTCCCTTGAATTGAGGAAGTTAGGCAAGGTCAAGCACGAGAGTAGAAGGCTGACATACATAGTTTGGGGAGGGGTTCCGTGATTATAGAAACAAATGGTAAAATCTTCAAGGGGTGAGAGGAATCACAAAGCAGATTATTGAGATCCTTACTCGAAGTTCCATCCGCTCAATGATAGTATTTAGGCTGTTGTCGAGTCGCCTCTTACTCTCAAAAGTGTCAGCCTCGTCGATCATCTTCATTAGTTCTGCCACCGTCGCAGGTAAAAACGGCTCTAGGACATTGGCTTCGAATTCTAAAGTCTGCATTCAGACTCAGTCATCAGCTTCGGGCCAAATGAGATCGACGGCATACATACGTCGACGCATTCTCGGACTGCAGATGCAGCGGTTAGTCGAACAACAGCATCTGTCCCTGGCCCTCGGTCTGTGAGGAGGTGGATGAGAACCTCCCAAATTCGCGGGTTGTTAGGCGAGGTGCATGTTTCGGAAACCCATTTCCCAATAAGCCATGCGATGCGACGCTTGATGATGGGGTAACTAGTCCGTAGGTGAGCAGAGTCTGGTGGATTTTGTTCGAAAAGAGCTCACATCGGGTTGGTATCGCGAGCCTCTGCGACGAGTGTGTGCTCGAGCCACTGCGTGAAAGGAATAACGTTCTTTAGTCGGATGGCGCAACGTCCAATGGCGCAATATAGCGCCTCTTTTTGGACGACACTCGCAAGGTCCGCGCAGGGCTGGGCTGAAAGAATATCAGAAATGAAACGACAAAGGGTAATCGTTCCTTACTAGCCATCTGCGTAAATGTGCTTTCAAGAAGGGGAGTGACATATGAAGTGTATTGGTTTGAGAGCTGTAAAAGCACCCGTTCACTACAAGGCTACGATCGGGATCAGCTCCCTTCAGCTTGTGTTTTCCAGCATAGCAGGCAGAACGAACCCGGATTTCGTATTCCCACTGATCGTTCTCTTTATCCTCGAGGTTTACCCATTCTTCAGGATCGGCCATCCAGTTATCAAGGTCCTGTGGGTTGAGCGGCATGAACTTGGTGATGAGCACGCGCACAGCAGTTTCAACAAATTCTCGGGATAAACCTGTCACAAGTGAGTGAAGTGATGGCAAAGAATAAAAAGTTGTGCACTTTGGAGATTTTCGCTACCATTCTTTTTTTTCGGAGCCCACTGAGCAAGATTGTCTTTGAACAAGACCATTCCCTGTACAAGAAAGCGAACTGGATATACTGCGTCGTTCGAATCTTTATATTTTGTGAGACGGAGTTATTTGCCATAAACGAGAGGCTTGGTCACCTGCAATGAATTCTGGAGGTCCACTCGTCGCTGTGACCACTTGTCCCCAGTAGAACAGCACCAGTTCATTGCACAATGGCAGTGAAACGAAACGCGGTTGCGCAAGTTGTTGTAAACGCCTGAAGAATTTGCCGAAAAGTCGTATATGCCGAGTGAGAATGTCGATGGACTGTCGACTTGTCGCATCCAACAGTTGCCCATTTCCTACTAGGGCTAGCATAATATCAGCCCGAAGTTGAATAAGAGACTTGGCTTGGACGGCGGAACTTTGGAACAGTTCCAATAACTTGCAAAGTAGGAGTCAGCTTGTCTTCCGACGATTGAACGTTGAACTGCAAGCTTACCCATGTCTCTCGGGCAACAGCCTCTTCATGAGACATTTTTTCAACCCTGTTCCACAACCAGCAGCCAATTTTGACAATACACTTGTACACTAGGTGTCCCAGCACCAAGTCTGTATACATATGAGGTGTCGAGATCGTCTGGACTGTCATCGTTGCCGCCGAAAACCGTCCGGACATGCGAGAATAATATCCAAAGAGAACTGCGTGGAGTTGATCAACAAGCTGCAAAAGCGACAAATCAGCGTTGGTGTTTATCTAAGTAAAACGCCGACATGCCCGGCTCATAGTTTTCAGCCCTGTTAGCATCTTGTAGTTATAAAACTCTTTGAGGATTGCATTTAGGACGCTGAGGCTGCGCCGAAGAATCAATGCGTCCCGAGGGTCCGTACTCCCTGTGTTGTATCGTTTATGTAGATTCTCCTCGATAGCGCGCATGAGGTCGTTCACGAGCTGAGGCCTTAGCGGATATGAGTGTTGCATTCAGACAGGCCAGAAAAGCAAGGAATATTCTCCACCAAGTTGTTGGGTAATCTTGACGGGCGATTCTGGAGGTGATGACATTGTTACAGCCCGCAATCTGTGTATCAGTCAGCATCAAAGAGAAAAGGCAATAAGTTGTCAAGATATGGCGATAAGCAGCGTTCACGTACCATGTCATCTTCCTCGTCAAGAAACGTAAGGCAGCGGTCGCGAATTTGGACACGTTGCTCATCTGATAACACTCTGAGAAGATGGTTAGTCAGTTGCATAGGGGAAATCAAGAACTAACTTTCTCGTTCGCCAGTGATTGAGGGCAGCATTTTTAAATTGGATTATTGACTGTTGTCTGACAGGTAAAGGAACGGCCCGCTGCGCGGCAATTTCATGTAGACCATCGTAGGTGCCGAACATCTCGAGCATCTCTTTGAGGCGTTTGCTAGAAGCTTGTACCAGCGCCGGATCTTGGGAGGCAGCTGCCGTCATTACTTCGTAAAGCTCGGTGCGAGATACGGTTTCCACTGCCACACCAGTGGCTTTAGGTTTGGGTTTTGCCTGCATCGCTCTCAAGTATGTCCAGATTCAGGAGATAAAGTCCACTTAGAAGGGGAAAGCACAAAGACAACACAATCCGACAAGATCTTTGACGGGGTTAGATTGAGGGTGATGGAAATGCTTAAGATGGTCTGGAGCAAACTTGCACAAATAACGCGTCGCGCTGTGACATCCCATTGTGACTCATTCATTGATCTTGTTTCGAATTTAATGAGAAGGATAGCCACCTTACTCACACGTCCAAAACTCAACTCTGGATTCACTTCATACCACCGTTCCCTCTACTCCCTTGGAAATCTACGACCAATCACGACTATGTTGCGGCAAATTGACGAAATCGTGGAAGACTCAGAGCCAGAACGTATCGCCGCGTCTATAACCAGGCGCGCTCAGCGGAAAAAGTCTCGTATCGAGGCATCGCCTATCCACAATGTCACTGAACCAACCGTTATACCTCTTATAGAGCTGTCGGATGAGGACGTTTTGTGCTCTCCACCAGCGCCCGAACAGATCCCAAACGTCATTGAAATTTCAGGTGGGTTCATTCGTCTTCCAATGAAGTTGTGATGCGACCCATTTATTTCCCCAATAGACGACAGCGCCTCGCTTGTAGAATCTCGTGTACTACCCCCATTTTCGGGATACTCAATGGGTGAGTGTCTCCTGTGACTGCGTGCGTGGGAAGCTCTTAACTGTTCTTCATTAGCTCCCCGACTTGATGAGTCCAGTCCGCTACCCAGGAAGCCACGGCGATATCTCAACTCCGAAAATCTAGAACCTGACTCGGATAGTCAAGACAGCGAGGGTCATCTCAATCTTAGGGCGTTCGCATACACAGTCGGAGCATCAGTGACAAAACCCAAATCATCTTCAACGCCCAGACCCGCAAGCCCTCCTCAGCCGGAAGACGGTGCACCCAAGAGGGCACGATCAAAGCAACCTAAAACTCGCTACCTCCCCGAACTCTTAGATTCTGACTTGAACAAGGTCAAGAAATGTGTCAGCTGCGACGCTCGCTGGACTGTGCGGAAGAGCGCTGCACAAAAACTTCTCCATATGAAGTCTTGCGCGAAAAAGAAGAACTTCTCAGACGACACTATGAAGATCTTGCTCCTCAAAGAAGTTGACGAGGCCGTTGATGAGGTGCCCAAACCCAAATCAAAAGGCAGGAATAGGTCACCAGTCTCTTCACCTCCCCAGGCGAAGACCTTTTTCGAGGATGTTGTGGACGAAGCGGGCCCCAAGAGGAAACCTCGACGCCCCAAATTGACTGACGGTCTTTTGACTGCAGCCGCAAGTCGCGGAACTATCCTTGGGCGTGCAAAGGCGATCATTGGCGATGTTCTACGGTCCGACGACGAAGATGAGGTACATACGGGGACGCAAGCTGTTATCGCGGGCCAACCTTTACCCTGGGGCATCCCAGCTACGCAAGCATTTGGTGAAAGCGCGCTGGGAAAAACCACGTCGCGTGGCCCTCTTTTCGATCATGACGATATGGAAGGCAACAGTGAAGCTGATGCCCCTCCGGCCACACAACCATTCCTCCCTTCAAAATTTATGACGACGGGGAACCGACGTTCGCCTTCTAACAACGGTTCTGGAAGTGAGGTTGAAATTTTGGTTACAGAGACGGTGCGCCCTTTGTATCTTTCAACCTGTTCGTGACTGATGACTCACAGGCCCCACGTTCCAGCGCAAAAGGGCGCGCTCCTTCACCGACGAAGAGTCTTCCTGACTCAAGTCGGTTCTCACCGCAGTTGCCAGTTGACAGAACCTCCCCATTAGATGATACCCTTTGGAACGATTACGGACGGAATAATGATGATGCATATATGCATTTTGACCCAGCTGTGGACGAACCTTCAGGTCATCGACAGGCTTCCGACCCTTTCGCCGCAGTTGTGCCTGAAGTTTTACCAGCAAAAAAAGCAAGACGAAGAAATGGAAAGTCACCGAGTAAAGTCCTCCAAGTCGCTAGTCCGCCTCCAACCCCTAGCCCAACGAAAAGCCAAGTTGCAGCAAAAACAAAGCGGAAAGGCAAAGGAAAGGCTGTCACATCAGACGAAGATTTCGGCGAACAGTGGTGTCAAAACGTGAAGGAAAAAATACTGAAAGACCAGGAACTTCATCGGCGCATTTTGCGATACGAAGTGAGCGTCGTGGCCTTGATGCTATTAGGATTAGGTCATGATGCTGAAACACCACAGCCGATTCATTTTGATTCATTTACAGCCTTACTGGAGGAAGAATCAACACTGCGCCTCAGATTTCACCTCCGAAGGTTCTTGGACCAGCTGGTGAGTATCCCTCGCTACGACCCGATGACCCTTGTTGCCGACCTTGCCTTCAGGGTATCAATCACCACGGGGGCGAGCCTTCCATTCGAACACGCTACTGGCCGAAGACATAATTCTATATTAGAAGCAATAATGATAATCTGTTGTAAGATGGGCGGAAAATGGATCGGTTTGATATTCTAAAGCGCAACGCTGGCAAGACCTGCAACCTCTATCAACCCCCCAACTAAATGTAGACTCCCGGTTGTCAGTACTTGTACGGGACCGTTGGCGTGTGCTGCGATAGCCCGGATGTCGCTGACTGCGTGTTCTATTGATGGCCGCACATGGATGTTCGCAGCTGGGAATGAGGGTATCAGCGCAGCCCAAGCTTCTCCAAGCTGGTTCTGCGTCCTCAGAGTCGCAAGGTCGTCGTCGGGTATGGCCAAAGTCGTCAGATCTTGAAACACAAACACACAGGTTAGTAAAGGAAACGCTAAGCACAAACATCTGCACCGCATACCTCCTTTGAAGTTTCCACTTGAGTATGTGACGTTGGCGCAGAAGATGACGTGGTCAAAGAAGGTATTCACATCTTCCTGCCTTCCATGGAGTTTCAATTGAGATGAAATCTTTGAGTAGATAGTTCCTAGGAAAGACGAGCCGGAACGACCACTTGTACAGTTGAAGATGAGAACTCGGATTGAACGTTTTCTAAACACGATCGCAGGACGTCAGAGCTTAAGTGAGTAGTCAAAATGACAGGCTCTGACGTACACGCTTTCGCCTTCGGCAAGACCGACGCCTGGGCTCACAAACCACTGCGCACAGCAGTCGAGGCTCTCGATGGTATGTGCGCCATCTAGATACCAAGTAGTTGTTGACGCCTGAGGGTCGGCCACTGATTGGCAGCGACCAGGCCAACGAGTTTTCTCCAACCCCGTGACGATGGGTGGCCTCAAAGGGTCATCGACGGATGCACCAAAGTACCGCAAAAAGGATGTCGAGAGCCGAACGGCCAGAGTAGCGTTTTGTAACTGATGCTGTCCAGCCAATCCTGGAATATAGGGATTAGTCGGGGGTGGAACTGATGTAAAGCAAACGGACCAAGCCGAACTGCAGAAAGACCGGGAATCAGGGGCACGACTGAGAATGCGGACGCCTAGAAACATCGCATTAGCGAATTATGAGTCGAAAACGGATGCAAGCACCGACCTTCAACTCTGTTGCTCGATTCCGGAGTACTTCAAGACCATCTTCGGGTTGGTTGACCGAAAAGGCTGGTACACCTTCCTACTATCGTTCTCAATGTTGTGTCTGGATTTGTCAAGAAGTAAACAAACCTTGAAGATACCACCTTTCTGCCATGCGATCATTGGAAGGGTTTTACCCAGGACGTTTACGTGGTCAATCCCGAGAGCAGTGATACCCGTGACAACCGGTTTCGGGACGATGTTGGTGCTATCATATGTTCCTCCGACTCCGACTTCGAGGATTGTGGCGTCCACCTTCAACTCCGTAAAGACATGGAACGCGAGAAGGGTCAAGAAGCGAAAATATCCGGGCATCAACGATGTGCTGGGGAAATGGCGCTGAGTTCACCGTCAGCGAATGCAAAGTGCTGAACCGACGATCGCACCTCAGTGTTTTTTTCGAGCCTCTCCCAAACTTGAAAGAAAAATGTGGTAAAATCAGCCTCGGAGATTGGGGAGCCGTTTATTCTGATCCTCTCCCGAACCGCAACAAGGTGAGGGGATGTATACAGCCCTGGAGTGTTGTGTGATGATTCCGAGCGGATGACGAGTTATCACCATATCTTACCAGTCTTCCACTCCGGTTTGGTATGGCGTATGATCGATTCCGTGAACGCACTGGTCGAGCCTTTGCCTTTTGTCCCAGTAATATGTATCACATTGAGAGCGTTCAGATCCTTGGGCTGAGCAAATCGTTGGTACACAGAGATGATATTCCAATACTGCTGACTCACGGTATAGCCGATCCTTTTCAAGTATTCAAGCATCTCCGGGATAGCAAATTCACTTGATCTTCCTCCCGACGCGCGAACCATTTCCAAAGTGGCTGCATTCGACTGCAACGAATTAAGGCGGTCGATTGCCTCCTGGTATGAATGAGTGGCCATTGTTCTAGTAGGAAAGCAGTGATGGGTGCCGATAAAGCGCAAGCGGGTAAATGTCGGAAGCAATCTATTCATTCTTGATTTCTCATTCCTTCATGGTCAATGTCATTCAAAGTCAAGAAAGAATTGAGAAAATTAAATCGTCAACTTATGTAATAGTCACATCACGTGAAGACGCGTTCCGACTTGTTCAAGACAGACTCAAGGTTGGTGGCATCTGCATAACCACCACCACTCCTTCACCGACCTGTAAATATATAGACTAGCTTGTGTGTACACCTGTACATATGGACCGATACTTTCCTGTTGTGAAATCCACCACCGGGGCTAACAAGAAGATCAAGACCGAGAATCGAGCAGCCTCAAGATACCAACCATACCCGACGTCCCCCCGCCCTCAAACCAAGAGTGAAGAAGAGTTACAGATGTACTTTCGTTGAAACAGCCCTTAATACCAGCTAATAGACTCCCAGAGAACGCGATGAACCACCTCCATCGTCTGCTGCTCTGACGAAACACCTGCTGAGGACTCTCGGCGAGACCTCAAATCCCATCACACACTCTGATATACCTGCTCGATCAGGTCAGTCCCCTTGTAATCTTACTTTCTTTATGGTTTTACATTGTCATCAGATTTCATATTTTCAACCTCGACTGGGCACCAAGTCACGGACGGGCCACGTTCAAGAAATAGAAATCCCGAGGCTGCCAACCCCAACCCCAAACCAATTCTGCAGAAACCAATCAAAGGGGAAAGCGAAGAGCCACAGGTTCTTAGAGGCGTTTGCGTTTATATCAATGGTTTCCTGGCGAATACTACCGATATTGAAATGAAGCGCATCGTGCTGTTGGCAGGGGGGCGTGTATCGTGAGTCCCGCTCCTTTCCTGAAGTCAAGAAGACCCAATACTCACCAAATCTGTAGCGCCATACCCTCTGGTTGCACTCATATTTTAACTTCGCAACAATTGAGCGGCAGCAAAACACATAAATTTCTTACCACAAAGTCTCGCAACAAAGTACATGTCGTCAAACCTGAGTGGGTGACCGACAGTATCGCGGCTGGTAGAAGGCGTTCAGAGCGTGAATACTCTGCTATTAAAGACGCGACGGCGAAGAACCTGCACGATATGATGACCCGACCACGCAAATAATTTGATTACTCCTCAACGTCGTTTGCTATCCTTGACGCAACAATCGAGCTTCGGAGCTACATATATAGAGAGACTTATGAAATACTCAATGGGGAACCTCTGAATAACTTGCAGAAGCGAATTTGTACCACATGTCCTTGCCACGTCCGTGGAAATGCAACTTGTGTTTTAAATCAGCTGCCTCTTTTGCTCCAGCTGATGGGCCGCGTCGTTGATGAGGGTTTGCCTTCTTCATCCGCATTTATCCTACACGGACATATGACGGAGGTAGAAATTAGCTTCCTAGGCCCTCCTTCCAACGTTGGCGGGGTGTGATGAACAACGACCGAAGGCCCTGTTCCCTTCGTTGAAACAAGAACAGGTTTCAAAGAGTCCAGAATAAGCTAAGAATTCTGCGAGGAAACCTGATTTCCGAGCCCCACATGTCGCGACATCGAGTACGCGACCCTAGAAGCCAGCGTGATGATCACGAATATTCACAGGAAAGGAAGAACGTGTGGCAGGTTCTACGCATGCAGTTTGTGGGGGAGGGGGAAGAGCTGAGTTCTATGAAGGTATAAATACAACACAAGTCGTCGAACGAATTACCCGCCTCAAACCGTCCCGGTAAATTTGATGACGATGCGTTTCTTCGTAACCGCGACATTGCTTCTTCAAGCCTTGCTTTTCCGGGCTTCTGCTTCTGCTCCTGGTGATGTTTGCGTTTGCACCTTCGTTGTTTTAGATATGAATCTTGACACGCTGGCAGCCGTTCCAAGTCGTTCACCTCGTCGCCCCAGATGGTTCTGCGAAAGCGGACTTCATCGCTCTTGGTGCCACTACAACAAACTTTTGGGTCAAAGACAAGGTTCGTGGGTGGGAGGCCAGGTCGGTGATGAAGTGACTCATACGTCTGCAACAGCATGGAAAGTTTAGAGATATACTCTTGGGTTTCGACGATCACGTACGAAAAGCCTTCCTCCTCCTAGAGACGTTATTGACGCGGGGCTGGTTATGATAGACCTTGTACCAGAGTGACCTCGATGGACACCCATATTTTGGCCCCATTGTTGGACGGTATGTGTTGTTCATCGCGGTGCGGATCAAACGATGGGTCTTGAAAATGTTTGCGACAGTTACGCAAACAGAATCAGGGACGGAACGTTCACAATCCCCATCAGCAAGGATGCGTCTGGCCCAAATAAGTTCTTCGTCCCTAAGAACGAAGGTGATAGAGGTTTCCTTGCTATCCGTCTCTTGAGCGCTGATCCAGCCCCGATTTGAAGGGAACAACACACTTCATGGCGGGGTAGATGGTTTTGACCGACGAGTTTGGACTGTGGGGGATCAGACCAGCAATTCGGTAGTCTTCGCCCTCATCGACCCAGATGGCACACAAGGGTTCCCGGGAACTGTTGCCACCAAGGTAGGGATCGTTTGTTGAACGTCGGGGGAGATTAAACGATGTTGCAAGGTCACATACACGCTGGAGCGGAAAGCCACCTGGAAAATCACCATCAATTCGGTCGCGACGAAGAAGACACCCATCATGCTAAGCGGGCACCATTATTGGAATTTGGAGGCCTACCAGGAAACGGAAAGCCTTTTGGGCCATCACGCCCAGCTCAAGGCGTCAAAGATTGTGACGACCGATGGCGCGCTCATTCCAACGGGAAAATTAACCCCCGTACAAAATACTCCCCTTGATTTCAGGAAAGCCAAGTCAATCGGTGGGAGCATCAATGCCACTGCAAAGGCTCAATACTGTGGAACAGGTTAAGTTTGTTGAGGTATTTATCCTATGGTCCCACTCACCACAAAACAGGTTGCGTCGGATTTGACAACTGTTGGTTGTTCGATGACAACGATGGCAAGAAACCTGTTTTTTCCATCTGGAGCGTCAATTCTGGAATCAAGTTAGTGCTCCAGATGATAGATGGCCTCATTGTGAATGCTCACCNNTCACCTGCGATGTCCTGATAGACTTGAAATTACTACGAACCAACCAGCATTGCAGGTGAGGAGAAGAGCATATAGTTCCAGGATTCGGCTTAAAATTTTACACCAGATTTATTCTTGCAACGGGATTTTCAATGCTACAAATCCGATTCCGAGGAAACAGAGTCAAGGCGGGCTATCCAAATCATATCCAAACCACTCGTGCGTCGTGATCGAGAACGAAAGCATCATTGACGCCATCAACAACCCCGAATACGGGGTTGATCAAATTTATGGGCCAACTCGACCTTATCTCTGGGAGGCGACTTATAACTTTTCAACACTTTGAACAGTCGCAAATGGATACCAATACATTGCCAAAAGAAGACTTGTAATGAGAATGAACGATGTATACAGACCCTGAAATATGGAAAATTAGCTTGACATTTCGGACTGGACAAGATGATAAAGAAAAAAAAAGTCAGGACGTCCAAGCGTATGATAGGAAGTCTGGGAGATTGTCGTCACAGAGCTTGATTGAAGCACCTTGGTCTGGTGCACAGCAAATTGTTCATCATAGAAATGAAAGGAAAAGGGACTAACCGATGTTAACGTTGTGGCTAAGGAGAAGACCATCGAGCAATCTTCACCGATTTTTTCCTTGTTTAAATGCAAGAGACGTTATTCCCACGGTGCTGGTACAATATTGAGACAATCACGGACACGCGTCACGACGGACGGCTGAAGTGCCTAAAGATACTCCTCTCCACCAAACAGACCTTTTCCCGCTTTCTTATGCTCGTCGTCCTCAACCTTTTATTCTCTCAATAATCAGCCTCTAGAACACATACTTTATCCTGGCTATCATGCACCTTTTCTCTCCCCATCACGTGCAGCTCCTCAATTCCTGTTACCCGCCTTCTTCTGTGCTCTTGACCGCGGGTCCTGACTATTCTCCGAACTCACAAGAACTTAGCCGACTAACTTACTTTGCGTGAGCCTTTTTATGTGCGTCAATGGTTCATTATATAACCCCAGTTCAAGATCAAACCACCCCGGAAAGATTGCCAAAATTGGAAGTGAACTGGAGAAACGCCTCAAAAACGAATGTCGGAAAGCACAAGCAGGAAATTTCCGCGCCAGAGCGTAAGGATGCTATTTACTTGCTATATCTCTTCTCACACATTCTTTAGACTGCTCCTCATAACGCTTGCGATATTTCGTGCATTGGCAACAGAATGCCGACGTGATATTGCCCCACTTTCTAATTCTCTCATCTCTTCTGTCGACATTGCAATATCTACCATGCCCTTAGACTTGGAAGTCGTGGCACGAGCGGCAAGCGTGGTATGTTTCCACCTTCGTCATTATTGGCGGCTTGTCCGTTAAACCCGTGTTTAGTTTACTGCGTGGGCCACCTACACTGACGGCCATTTGATTGGAGCGGACAGCAACCTCACCAGGAATTACCTCTCCGTATTGCAACAATTCTCTACGTTTAGCTGCTGCGAAGCGCCAGATTTTGAGGTTCGAAACCGGTCAGTGCACAAGCATTGCTTTATGATTATTGCTCAAGAAGAACCGCAGTACACGACTTATTGGGTTTGGTGCTCTCACTGGCGCATTAAACTCGGAGGCACTATACAATGATTCCTCCCAATTCCGCGTGCAGGTTGCTCGGATGATGCTCCCAATATTAGTAAACCTCTTTCAGACCGATCTTCAGACTCTTGAAGAACAGTGAGCCACTCTAGATTTAGACCTCGAATTTAGACCTGAAGCTCTGTCATCACCAGGGCAGCGAATGTCCGCGAACCTACAGTATCAGTCTACCTCGCTGAGTTTCGGACGCGTCCAACAGCAGAACGCCGCGCCGCATCCATCCACGTTCATATCGACGGAGACAAAGGTCCATCAATGGCAGACGTATCGGAGGCCGCACTTCATTCCTTCTACTCCTTGTTGGTCCATGCCACAGGAGCTCAGCTCGGTTTCATTATGTTATCTTCCTTTGACAGCCTCGACATACTCCCGAATTGGCAGCAGTTGGATCACTGTTGTTGGTTGGCGCAAAAAATGGCGGAATGGGCGCAATACCAATATCGGTATGTCGTGCCAACATGGATAGTGGAAAGAATGGTGGAACAACGAGAGCTACCGACGTCATCTCCTATGCATCAAACTCTCGCAGCAATGGTCACGACAGTGCTGAACTCCCCGACTCCCTTGGTCAACTTGTCGACTTCGGATATCATTTCAAGTCTAACAACAGTACTTTTACGTCGGACAGAAGAAGATCCAGACGACGCCGTCGTATCTGCCTTGGTGGAATGCATTGCCGCCCTTGGTCGCCACGTCTATTACTCAGACCAGATTCAAGACCTTGCGGTAAGTTTCGACTTTTTCAACTTGGCAGGAAACTGACCAAAATTTTTTGCCAGGGAGAGCTCATCAGCCGACTTATCACTGTCGAAGCTCAGAGCGTTGTTGACCGCAACAGCTTTGACTTCAGCAGAAGCAGATCCCGCAGCCTGCGTTGCATACTGGGCGGTCTGATTGGTTTAATCAAGACAGCAAGGAAGTACGATGTCTCAACCGAGAATCAGAAGCTGTCTATGGATGTCAATGGGTCGCGCAGTCGTCCGTCCGTTGACGAAAAAGTAGGCGCTGACGGCAAACGGCTGCGAACATCTCGGAGGACAAGGGTCCCACCTGACTTTTGGCAAGACACCTTGAGTCTTTTGTGCGATAAAGACTACGCAGTTCGCGCCGACTACTCTGAGGCGTTGATCTTCTATATCTCACAAGAAATGCCGAAGGATGGGGAGTCGACAGACGTTGGGGGACCGCGTCATCGACCACTAACCAAAGATACCCTCCAACACCACCACTCCCCAGGAATTACATCGCTGCTGCACACTAACGACTACGGAACCAAGCTCCTCAATGCTGCCAATGCATATTTGTACATCCTTTCCACCTCATCATCTCTCGGCAGTCCGTCACTGTCTCCTTCAGACTCTCAAGGGGGTACGATGCGTCTAAACGTTTTACCACCCACCCCAATTTCAGGAGATGTCGACCTTTCTTTCGACCGACCAGATAGTCCCCCTTCCTCAGCCCAGTCTCAATCAAATGGGAAGCGCTCTTTCTCGTATCCCGCCGGCCTGCGTACGCGCAAGACATCTGCCGTGCAACGTCTCTTGGAACGGCTTCCGCACCGAGTTTCTTCGGCGGCTTGCGCTTCACTCGCTGATTACAAACACATATTGGACGTTCTAACCACAATCCACGAACAATTACCCTTTAGGGGCTTGTTGACCACCGTTCCCATGTTAGTCGCCTTGGAGGCATCGACCAACTCGCAGGACCTCGAAGACCTTGCCATCCAAAGGATCAATACAATTCGTGAAGTGATCACCTCGACATGGCTTGTAATTGGGAAGGTTTGGAAAATATCAGAATTGGTGGATGCTGCAGAATCTGTATGTGACCTTTTTCCTCCATCGTCCAATAAATCTAATGAGGCTTCTGTAGGCGCTTGCAACCGCTACGATTCTAAAACGCGTGGAGATTGATGCTTCGACTTGGGAAGGCACCGATGCTGGTTACTATCATTCTCCCAGAGAACCAATTGACTTCTCTGTCCTTGACAGTCGCGCCGAGAATGTGCTTTGGGCGGGGTTGAGCGCGGAAACTGCCGTTTCAATGATCACTCGCAGTCAAATTGTTCAAGAGACCACCAGTCTCGATCGACAGACTCTTCTTCGCCGTTTGTCCGTCAAGTGGACCCCAGAATCTGCGTTCAGAGACTGTAAGTGTCTATTGACGCCGACACCAATTTATTAATCAAACCCCTCAAATGACTTTTCCCCATAGGTTTAGAACCAATTGCCCCATATGACGCTACGCTCCGCGGCGATGGCCTTTCCCCACTTTTGAAAATTTCACCTGCTTTGATGCATAACGAGAATATGTCCTTACAAAGTCTGGCGCGATCGACTCGGGGAGTGGGCGTGATGGATTATCGAGAAGCGTTGGAAGGACGGAGTAATATGTCAAACCCTGCCCTCGTACGGCCTCCTTCGGTCTCGACTCTCGATCACGCATCATCCATCGCCGGCGGGGAGCGTCTCACCCAAACACGGTCGCGGTCGAGATCAAAGAAACGAGCAATCCCATCGGGTGAAGTGAGGGATGTTTTGAACAAATTGGGTATCGGAAAACAAAACGGCAGCTTGTTGAAGGCATCTTTCCCTAGCGTACAAAAACTGGCACAATAAGGTCGCAGACATTTTGGTCATTCGTAGCTTTGGTCATTTGCGCAAATTCACAACCAGGATATAGTAGCTTTATGGAAAGGACATTATTAATTTAACTCATCGCCTTTGCGCTCTAGATCGGTTGGCCGAGATCTTCCGCTTTGCATCTTCGTCGAGATTTGCCCAATGGGCCACCTCTTGCTGTGCCTTTGGGTGGGCCGCAACCTGTTCTGCTTGCTAAACGACAGGCTCATATGAGTGGGGTGTGCGTAATGAAGTCTATAAAAAAAGTACTAACGCTCAATCCGCGAAGAATGACTTCGTAGATCTTACTTAAAATGGTCGCCTTTTCGACTACATCCGTGATTTGGTTTGAGTGGCGAAGAATCAGTTTCGTCAGCTCTTGCCGCAGACGAAGGAGGCTGTTTTTGGTAAAGTCAACACACACACATGTAATAGGGAGACCCAGTCCATGGAGCTAGATCGCGTACTTTGAGAATATCATAGTTTCTTCCTCTTTCTCGGTCAAATAGACGAAAGAATTGAACAGAAGCGTGTATCGCGTGCAAATCTACCATTGAGATTATTCCATCAAGGTCAGCTGGTCGTGCCCATACAATACACGGTTGGACGTACATTGAAAATGATTGCATCCGTGGTGGTCGCAGCCCGACTGAAATAACTGCCGCCCCCTCCGTCAGCCAGCCGCTTAAGCGACTCGATGTGTTCTGCCATGACTTTCTGGAAAACCGGCCACATCTGCAAGCCGAGGCCGAACACAAACGTCTCCACCGGCGGGCACTGACGTCTTGAGGTCTCAGCTACGACGTCCTCGACGAGACGAATCATAGTGAGGAGCGGAGTGGCGGGGGGTATTGGCTCGAGCGAGGACCGAACGAAGGTCTGATGAACAAAACAAATCGTTGTGAATGGGTCCGCTGCAATGCAAGCAATTGAACAGCACCTGACAATATTCAAGAACCGGGTCGACTATCTGCTTCCAAATCGCGTCGATGGCAGCTTGGTCTTCTTTGGCCGTTGTCTCCGGGTGAGATGAGTGATCAGGGCGCGGACTTGGGTACCCTTCGATGTCAGAGCTTTCTGGAGACTTTGACTCCGCGGGCGATACGAGAGCACTTGGTGAAATCAAGGAATTGATGGGACCGCCAATGGACAAAGATCCCGGCGGTCCAAAGAAAGTCTTCACGAATGTGTATTCCGCAGTCGCATTGTCCATGAAGACAAGGAGAAGCGATCGCAGGACTGCCTCCAGTGGCTCTTTCTGAGCATGGTGAGTTGGAATGAAGATGCAACACCGTGACGCGGGCCACCTACATATGTTTTGTCGTCTGCCATGTACGCTAGAGTGACACTGGGGCCATCTATCTTCGCGTGGACCTGACGGTTGACATCGATACACAGATCCTTATCCGTACTGACAATGGTTTCCAATTTATCAGCCGACCGTGCCTGTTCTCAAGAAACTAAGCGTGAGTATCACGACTGGGGATGCTGGGAGTATGACGAGCCTTCACTAGACTGAGGCTACGGGCGTATCGCCTAAATCCCGTCTCGTAGTACACTCTTGCTGCACCAACATACGACCTCTGCACCTCCTGGGCAACATTCCCCGCTTGGCGTTGCAAGAAGGCGAAAAGGGGGGCATATTTAAGTAAAACGGAGGTCTGGATCACTTGCATGTTCGTGGTGACATTGCTTCGTATTGGCTGGAACAACGCCAGGAAGAAACCTCTCAGTTTCGTTGCGGCCTAACGTGAAAGTGTCAGTGTCAACGGGGGTTCTCCTTGAAAGGGGATGAGGCTCAACGCACCACGATTCTCAAGCCCTCAACAACTTCACCCAGATCCCGCGCCGCCTTCACTCGTGAGCGCGCTTTGATTGTTTCAAGCCTGGATTCAAAATCTTGAATAGCGAGTATCCATGGTTCGCCAACATTAGTGTCAAGAATGAGCGTTGCGAGCGGAGGTGGGATAGTGATGTCCGCGAGGAGACTGGAAAGTGGTTTCTCGATTCTCTAAGAACGTTCAGGTCAGAAATCTGGCCGAGGCAAGGGTAAGAAAAAAAAGCTTACAGTCCGACTTTTCAACCTGTTGTCAATGTCCTTGCTTCTATCTTGCAAGTCGGATATCTGGCCAGCTACGGCAGACAGATCCTGTTGGAAAGTAGATAGGAAAGACTCGAGAGAGTGCAACAGGTTGACACTAGTCTAGAAACGGGGTGGTTTTTGGTTGCTGCTCAGACCTCGCATAATACGCCTGTTCCCTACCTCGACTTGGTCATGGAGGTCTATGAAGTCCTTGGCCTTTTTGTGGTCTGCACAGGTCGTGAACAGGTGGCATTGCGAGTAAACAGTGAACTCACAACCAAATTGCTTCGGCGTGTAATCCAGGGAGTTTCCTATATTTTGTTTAACAGCGGTCTGACGAGCGTTACACAGTGATGCCTACCATTGTTGTGTTCGGTGGTCATGAACTCAGGAGCAAGTCGCGGTCGTGTTGGGCGTCGCCGACCTTCCAGCGGTTACCATTCTTGGCAGGTCCCACACACTCACACAAAGAAAAAGAAAAAAAGGGGGGGGAATCAAACAAATGTATAATAATTAGCTGCATTATCCGAGTTGTGATAATGATACGAAGACATCTGCAAGTCAGGTCGAGCAGATAAATCCGTCTCCAGCCTGGACTCATCGTCACTTTCCTCCCCCAAGCCGTCATACTGATCCCAGTCAAACCCAGGAAGATCGTGAATGATTCCCTTCAAGGCATTGAGTAAATCCGGACGAGTCACCTGCTCGGAGTTTATCCAACGTTTACTGATCATCCACGTCGATACACCCTTGGGTGGGAGCTGGAAGCCATCTTTAGGTGGTCCTATGCAACGTTCACGCCTCCCTATCCCGCGCTTCGGCTTCGTACCTCTGTCTGCCCGTTCTTCATCATCAAGTGCACAGTAAAACTGCGTGAGCCGTTTACTTCGCCATAAATATCCCCTCGTTCGTAACATCCCCGGCGTATAAGGGTCTGAGTCTTGTTCGAATTCTGACTCCTCCGAGGACATGCAATCTAACTGCAACGCCCCATCAAACACGACGTGTTCAAATTCCGGAATGTTCTTTCGGGCTTCGGAACGATTACTCAGTTTCTGTGAAATTCTCAGCAGAGAAAAACGAGAGGGGCAGGATCGATACTCACGATTTTTCTCCGGGACAGATGTCGTGCCTTTTGTGCTTTCTGATTTTCGCGCTTCTTATAGCTGATCGCCGCCTCTGCATCTCGCTGGGCCTTGAATTTTTGCCTCAACGTAGTGAAGGCTTGATCAAATGTTCCTTCGAGAGCTTTTTTGCCAAAGTCTCTGTCAGGTACATGTTTGTAAAGCGTTCGATTCTCCCTGAGGTCGGCAAGGACGCGGGATTTCATTCGAGAGTTGTGGAAGGACTGCTTTGAAGTCTTATCCCATACAAACCGGATGGGTTTATCGTCGCCGAGTGGGATATTTTCTGGGTGGCTATCAGGAAGATCCTTGTCATTGTCCAGCTGCATCAATCTCATGATGTGGGCACGCATCGCATGCTGAAAAGTTTAGTAAGTAAGAGTGATTTACGGAGATGAAAGGAACAGCTGACTTGGATTGTGAGGCAACGTTTATCGTGATTGTTCTGGCGTTTGAGGGGTCGTTTCACCCGTAAGGAAGACGAATCTGAGTTGTCACTGTCTGAATCTTCGTCGGAAGAAAGATCCGATGTTGGTCTTTTCCTGCGTCGTTCTGTAGAACTTTGAGGGTCTAATTCCGAGGGTTGGACGCCAAGTGGCTGAAGTGACGGGGAAGAAAGGCCTGATGCACGCGAATGCTCCGTATCAGAAGCAGAATACCGCTGATATTCCTGGAAGGCCTCAGAAGGATCATCAAAGTACGTTTGTTCGCTTGATTGTGCGACGGAAGAACCGAAACACGCGTCTTCAGAGTACGTGGGTGTTTGTGCGCTAGGAGATATGGGCGAAGGAGGACCAACTTGGTTTGAGACGATTGGCGGTGCGGTGTATTGGGGGGTGAACAAGTTGAAAGGTGTCGCCAGGTTGGGACCAACAACCGATTTCAGAGAACCGAGGTCTTGACTCAACTCCAGCATTCGTCTCTCCAGTTCTGCTTGTTGTTGTGATTGTTTTTCCTCGAGACGTCGTTCCCATTCCATTCGTCGTATTCGCTCAGCTTCTTGGGCATCACGAGTAGACGAAACGAGTCTGAGGAGTTCTTGAAATAAGTGGGCGCCCTCTGGACCACGGGGCCGGGCGGAAGACGTTGACGGCCTGTGTTGAACATTCACAATTACGTTGAACGCGACTTGTGGGAAACTCACTGTCTGATATGAGGTTCAAGCGGTAGATTCGGATGTTGCTGCGGTATAGGTTGTGTCGGTTGAGGAACGGAAACACCTCTCAACGGAGGTGAATGAATTGGCGGGGGTGGCGGAGGTAATGAAATTGGTAACGGTAACGGTGGCTCGCTGATAGCTAACTCCAGTTCACTTCGATGAGGAACATATTGTTGAGGAGCTGGGACAATGGGCTGATATGTGGTTGCATAGTTTGCCGCAGATGGCCTGTGTCTGGTTTGCGTAACATTAAGATTGAGAGCGTTTGACAATTCACTTGTTGGCATTACTGGAGTTCATGACCGTTCTAACTTGAGAGAGAGTGAGCTCATGTCAGAAGCTCTTGCCAAACTTGCACAAACAGGAAACGCTCTCGACGCGTCATCTCCCCTGTCTATCTTTCTTCTCAACAACCCACTCTCGACAATAACAGCAAAATGGACCAAGATTTTGACCGCATGATGATGTCGCAAGCTCAAGCACGTCAAGGATCTCAACAGCGAGGGGATGCTGCAACTCCTGATAAGTCAGCAGTTGCCTCGTTGGAAGGTCATGCAGTCACTAAATTACGCGTTCAACTTATAGCGGAGAGGTCATTCACATATCATCTCTAGCCTTACTCAAGGTATGTCGTTATGATTTGATTTCAAAACGTTCATACGGCTGAAGACTCACTAGATGTTGAAACATGGTCGAGCCGGAGTGCCTATGGAAGTTATGGGTCTCATGCTGGGAGAATTTGTGGACGACTACACGGTCCAGGTGATCGACGTCTTTGCAATGCCACAATCTGGAACCACCGTCACCGTGGAATCTGTCGATCACGTTTTCCAAACGAAAATGGTGGAAATGCTCAAGCAAACTGGGAGGTGCGTCTTCTCTCGGCCCATTTTGTCATCTCTCCCAGCTGACTCGGTACTTGGACTCTCATAGGCCAGAAATGGTCGTTGGATGGTATCATTCCCACCCCGGATTTGGGTGTTGGCTGTCGAGTGTTGATATCAACACCCAACAAGTCCGTATTCCCTCTGCTCCTTCTAATTGAGGACAGTTTCTGACATACTAATGATACTTTGCACCCCAGTTGTTCGAGTCCCTTAATCCCCGCTCTGTCGCTGTGGTTATAGATCCCATACAATCGGTGAAAGGCAAAGTAGTCATCGATGCCTTCCGTCTCATCAATCCCCACTCCGTTATTTCTGGTCGGGAGCCACGGCAAACCACTTCGAACATAGGACATATCAACAAGCCCTCAATACAGGCCCTGATTCACGGGCTTAACCGACACTACTACTCCATAGCTGTGAATTATCGCAAGAGCGAGCTTGAACAGTCAATGTTGATGAACCTGCACAAGCGGAATTGGACAGAAGGTCTCAAGCTACGAGATTTCAACGTTCATAAAGAGGCGAATGAAAAGGCGATCAAGGTCAGAACCAAGTTGAATTTATTCTTGCATCATTGCTTATCGTCTATTCAGTCTATGCTTACTCTCTCCGAGGCGTACAACAAATCGGTCCAAGAGGAATCAACACTGACTGCAGATCAATTGAAAACGCGTCACGTTGGGAAACAGGATCCAAAACGACATTTGGAGGAAGCCGTGGAAAAAGCTATGGGTGATCAGGTTGTACAAAATCTCGGTACGATGCTTTTGGCGGAGCTATAGAATACGCCGTTATAACATGGTAAAGTGATATTGAATTTGCATGGCGGACTCTCAACGAGTTGAATGCCGCCTCTGAATTGGATTGACGAATAAGGTCATACCCTTGCTCCGTGTCAGTGTGACTGGTCATCTGGTACATCGACGCGGCGTGTTTTTGGAGTTCGCCAGGATCCGAATTTTAGGTACAGGCATCTCATCGCTCCCCACCAATTCTCTGGCCCCTCTGCCATCGCTTCTGATTCCATTTTTGCATTTATTCCTCAATATTCGGAATCTCACGTTCAAAGAAGGATCGTCGGTGTGGACATATGTGGGACACGCCCACCCAAGTCATGTCTTTCTCCTGGGCGGTGAGATTACGGGGTGTACAACTCGCACCCATGCTTACCCCTAGAGGAGAAATGATGGTTTCAACCCAATGCAAGATGCTAAGCCCGAAGGTTTGGTGCCTGCCATG
>CEMH01202408.1:10097-50625 GCA_001179725.1 Macrocystidia cucumis | reverse complement strand
GCCGTGAATTCTCTGATCAATAAACTCCCCCAAGTGACCCAGGTGACCTGCATGACTTGAAGAGAGCCAGATCAGGTCGCACCCTCGGGTCAATCTTGGCATAGCCCCAGAATCTTATTTTTGTTCTTTTTTGATTGTGAGAAATCTATATGTATCCCAAACAGCACGTTTCGCTGATAAGAAACCTGAAGGGTGGATGGTATTGGAAACTTGGCTCCAAAAGAACGGGGGCGGTAAGTCCGTCGTGAGTGGTTGCGGAGAAACGGCCGGTTATCGCACCACGAACGATAAAGGAAGCAGTCTGATGGTTTTAAGTTGTGAGAAAGGTGGTTCAAATCGAACTGGTCATTAGAGAAGTCGGGGGGAGGGAGGAGGGGAGGAAAGGGAGTAAAATAAAATAAAATAAAAATTATGAACGTGATTTCCAGTTATTCAAGAGTTTCGGCCTGCTCAAAATGGGTATGATACCCATCATTTTCGCGCGGCGAACTGCTTTGCCTACCCTGCGCTGACTCCTTGAAGTCAAACCTGTGATGTTGCGACCAAAGATTTTGCCCATGTCCGATATGAAATCGTTCAGTATTGCGGGGTTTTGCGCTTGAGAAAGCGGATCGATGCGGAATTGGTGGAAGACGTCGTTGTAACGGGCCACGCGGGCAGCAGGACCGACGGCCGCTCGGCGTGTTCGTACACGGGGTTTTGTAACCCGGGCATCATATGTTAAATCGTGAGGTTTCAAAACCTAGAAAGCGAAAGCGGGAAGCTGGTGAGTACGCGAGGAATGGAGGGAGTAAACGGTAGAAGGAAAAACAGACGCGATTTGGTTGAAAGTCTTTCCACTGAATTTTAGGGTCCCGGGAAATGGGGTCTGATATGAAAAAAAGAGGTAAGTTTGTCTGATGGAGGGAATTAGCGAAAAAAAAGCGGACTCTTGGCTATTCGAGAAGCTTTTCCAGCGACGGACTCATCACCAAGAATATTAGCGAGGTCTAAAAGTTGGTTTGGGGAACTGTAGGAAGCCGTGGATGGGGAGGAAGAGAAGGAACGGAATACAGGTAGGGTGGAGGGACGGAAAGAGGAGAATATGATCCGGAGTGAAGATGACATTATTTGATGTCAATAATCTGAGCAGTATTCGTATTCAAAGGCGAAGACTGGCAGAGGAAGGGCAACTTGAAGTGAGAAGCTCAAAGCTGAAGATTTGTTTATTACGTCAACTGCACGTGCCATCATTGACTATATCTGGTATCTTCCCTGCCATCACGCGGAGATTTCCGTGCTGCGAGATTGGCTCCGTGAATGGACTCTTGACACCCTGTGACGCATCACTGGAATGTCACAGAGTAGTAGGCCCGTGCCCCTCGTCGAGCTGAGTGAGCTCTGCGTTGTCAAGGACTCGTTATAGTTGACAGTGAATAAGACATGTTTACGAAGTTGAAACTAACCAGAGTTGATATGGAATTGAAGGATGATTTGAAGAAAACGTCTTCTGGCACCCCTGATGGAATGGATTTGAACAAACAAGATAATAATTTCCATTCAAAAAGAGCCACCGCGACGAAAAGTGAGACTTGGCTTACTCCTCTGTTAGTCCCTCCTCCTCCTCCTACTCCTCCTCCTCCCTCCCTCCCATCACATTATCAAAAATACCATTCCTCTCTTATCCTTCATGCCGTTTTGATCTCAAAATCACCCCCCGAACTATCCTATCTCTCTCCCTATCTTATTCTTAACCAAACTGCTCATCAACTTAGGTTGGCCGCTCGTGGCAACGACTCCCAACTCAGGTCTTGACGCCATTGCGTTCCTAATCCTTCACTCCTTCTAGGGAACTCTATGTCCGACTCAGGCTTTCAACGCAGACAACCTCCGAGTCCTCTCGTCTTCGCACCAGAATCAGTATTATCCCCCCAGACTCATCATAGCAACACTGCCAGCCATGGCTCAGGCTCAAATACCGTATCTATGCCATTCGTTAGGCGTCACGTCACTCGTCGCCTCAAGGCTGCTAAAGCAGAGTGCGATAAGGAATTGCAGCGTGTAACAAACAATATCACCGCATTTTTTGAGGAACGTCTACGGGAAGGCGATCACGAGACCGAACGTGAACTTCGAGATCGCGAACGGGACAGAGACAGGGATAGAGACTCTCAACTTGGAGAAACAGAGCCTCTCAAGGATGCCTTCGTCTTCCAGCCTGCGGATCTTGGCTCGGCTCTGCAATCAGAAGATGCCAGTTCGGACGGTGGCTACGAGGCAGAAGTTGAATTTACCCGTCACAGTCGTCAACGTGCGTACCCCGCCGACAATCATCAAACCACTGTCCCCACTTTAACTCATTGGTCTTCCTCCCCTGGACTTCACGCAGCCTCTACCGCCTCTTCGATCAGTCCCGCTTCTCTGCGTAGGCAAACCACGATTTCTTGGGATAAACCTCTCAGTGCATCAGTCTCTTCGAGTTCTATTGCTTATAGTCCATCCTCTTCCACTATAATGCTTCCAGAAGCCCCCATCACCAGGAAGCAAAATTCTTCTTGGGGTAACCAGGGTGCCGCTTCTCGACGATTATCCCGCACAATCCATATCCCTACTCGCCCAACACGATCAGGACAAAGCTCGAGGTCAACGTCGCGGTCAAGATCCCCGCTGCCGCCGCTGCCGACTCATGGTAGCTTTTCCGAGTACGGCTCCACATCCAATCGCCGCTCTTCACGCATTATGGTCGATGACCCTGTTGATCCCATCATGACGGCCCTCTACGATATCATCAGCGTCGCGACGGATATTACGGAAATGTCCATCGCTCAACTCACCTCCCAACCCAAGGTTTGCGAGGGCTTGGTACAACGCGTGCAGAACATTGGCAAAGCTTGGGATGAACACCCTGACTGGCATGGCAGAAATTGGTATGTTCAAGTGCTTTTGGCGGTGGCAAGTTTGAGCCGTGTGGTGGAATGGTGGGAAGCAGAAAAGCAATTCTGGAACTTTGATGACAACGACGACGAGCAGGACGAGCCTTTGACCTTTGTGACAAAACCCGCTGATGAACCCCTTCACGTCGTTTCGCCCTCCACCAAAGCACAGTCAGATTTGGACAACTTCCGGCTCGATCCCCTCGAGGACGCTCGTTTGAAGTTAACAAGACCTTCTAGCCAAGCCCGGCGCTCTCGCGACGAGCACACCAAGGATCTTTCCAGCCCTCCGTCTAGAGATTCGACAGCGCCCCCCTCTGACCACGCACGCGGACCTTCGACAAAAACGCTGGATACTGCAGAATCTGCTCGAGTTTTGGCGACCGAGCGACTTCGACTGCAAGCGGAGACTGCCCAAAATCAGAACATTGTCATGGAGCTCAGCCTTGATGGTGATCATTTCGTGTGGATCAATCATGCCTGGAGAGGCGTTGTGGGGTAAGCTCTTCCGCCACCTCCTTTTTTTGCTTCCGCTAATGGATTTCCGATGTATTAGAACCGATCCGGCGGATTTGTTCGGCTCGCGCATCTCGAGCTTACTTGCTGCGGATGATTGGGGCGTATTCAAGGAAGCTACAGCCCGTTTGCAAGAGGATGATTCGCATACACTCGAAGTTCGTTTCAGACTCCAAGTCCAGCCCAATGGAGAGCGGGACCCAGGCGGCATACTCTACCAGCAAATGGAGGGCAAAGGCATGCTGATGATTGACCGAGAAGACTGCCAACCCTCCCATACTATGTGGGTCGTCAAGCCCATCGCTCCCCCTCGATATGAACACGAAAACCCCCAAATCACCCTCGAGTCCGACGATGTCAGCATCCCGTCAGCTGTCACAGATGCCAGTGCGGATGAACCCCTTCTGGAACCCCCAGTCACTCCTTTCCCCTTCATGCAGCCTATCAGCACCGAGCCCATCCTTTGTCGCATCTGCGAGTCACAGATTCCTCAATGGTATTTCGAGAAACACAGCGAGACATGCGCCGAGACTCATCGTTTGGAGGCGGAAATTGCGGAATGCAACGAATCTATATCGGAGCTACGAAGCACCATACGCGATCTTTGCGTAGCCGTCGATAGGGCGTCCCCTTCCACACCTCCTGAGTACCGTGGAATGCCTGTTTTCGTACCCTCGTCCCCCAGCATCTCTTCACCCCTTCAACTCTTCCGGGCGAACAACAAAATGCAACGGCTCGGCGTGAAACGAATGCAACGACGCTTATTGGACCAATTAGAGGAAATTCTCGAAACCGCATCAGAAGTCGCCATCCCCGCTTTGAAGGAGGAAGAGGCCAAGGAACCCATCGAACGTCAACGCCTGCTGTCACCGAGTTCTGAAAGTCGCATCTCCCGGATCCGCAATTGGTCAAAGCCTACTATCGAGGATGCCGCTTTGACTCAGCTCCTCCAAGATGCTGAACGTGTGATGCGTCAAAAGATTGACAATGTGGTACGGTTGCAGAACACCATCCGATACGCGGAGAAGATTTGGAGAGAGTGGGAGGAGAAGGCTGCGTTGGAAACTGCGGAGGAGAGTGATAGTGGCGATAGTGAAGATGAGAACGATGAGGCCAACCAGCAGGATTTCAGCGAAGATGTCGATACACGGTCCATCACCACCTCCGAGTATGCGTTTGCAAGCGACGCTGACCCAACTCCTATGGCTTCCGTTTCCCCTTTCCCAAACGTTACTTCAGATCACAGAACGCCGTTCATTCCCCTTCCTTCTGCTTCTGCGGTTCCATATGCCCCCCGCCAAATCATGCAAACAAGATCTTCGACGCCTTCGTCTGTTTCTTCACCTCTCGCGCTCGCTGCTCCCATCGTCGCGTCAAATGACGGCCCACCTCCTATGACTCTGGATGAAGGGCCTCAGGCACTGACCATCAAGACTCGTAAGTCGGCTCAAAATTTACTTGAACCCAAGTTCATAATCACTCCTCCCGCCTCTCCACAAGTCTTCCCCCGAGATGGACCAGGGCTTACACGAGAAACATCAATAAAGCGGAGTAACCGACGGCATTCCACAGCGAATCCTCTAATGAGCCCTTCTGGACCACTTTCGCCTCGACAACCTTCAGCTGCACCTTTGACACGAAATAGCCCGGCCTCGATCAAGGACTTTGATATCATCAAGCCCATCAGCAAAGGCGCGTTTGGTTCGGTATTCTTAGCAAAGAAGAAGGCGACGGGGGATTACTTCGCAATCAAGGTCCTGAAGAAAGCTGATATGATCGCCAAAAATCAAATTACCAACGTCAAGGCGGAGCGGATGATTTTGATGAAGCAAGCGGAATCGCCTTTCGTGGCAAAATTGTTCTTCACTTTCCAGAGCAAAGAGAATCTCTACCTCGTTATGGAGTATCTCAACGGAGGCGATTGTGCTGCTTTAATCAAATCGCTTGGTAGCTTGCCCGAGGAGTGGACGAAGAACTACATCGCGGAAGTCGTTCTGGGTCTAGAGTATCTGCATCAGCGCGGGGTCGTTCATCGGTACGCTAAACAGCCTTCTTCTTACTTTTTAAGCTGCTAACCTCCAGAACCAGTGATTTGAAGCCAGACAATCTTCTGATTGATCAACACGGCCACCTGAAACTCACTGACTTTGGACTGAGCAGGATTGGTCTTCTTGGTCGTCAAACCCGAGAATCCCAAGTGAATCGGCAACATACACGCTACAACTCTCGTTCTCGCCCTCCTTCCTTAGATTCGGCCTATCTCTCTTCTCCTTTAATGCATCCAGACTATTCTGGGGGTGGTTCTTACTTCAGCCAGCGACCTTCCTCAATTCCGCGGCTCGTGAACTCGCCTCACCTCCCCCCAACAGATGACATCAGCGAATCCAGTGGTTCTGAGTCATTGTCTGGTCTCCATACGCGCCGTGGTGGCAAGCCCAACGACAGTCCCCTCCAATCGTTTGCCACGGAATTAACCAACGACCTTCGTTCGCATTCAAACTCCCAGCTCAGTGGGACGCCTCCTGGTGAACAGAAATTTGTTGGTACCCCGGATTACCTTGCACCCGAAACTATTCTTGGACTTAGGGGAGATGATGCTGCCGTTGATTGGGTTCGTAAATCACATCTGTCTGGCACTTGACTTGGTTTCTGATTGATCGTCGTGTTTGGAAACAGTGGGCGCTGGGGGTCATCGCATACGAGTTCCTGTACGGCATTCCTCCCTTCCATGCTGAAACTCCTGAGAAGGTGTTTGAAAACATTCTATCCGGAAATATCGAGTGGCACGAGGAGTGGATCGAGTTTTCAGAGGAGGCGCGTGATTTTATGAGGGCTCTTATGACACTGGACCCCAGTGAACGACTAGGGGCCAACGGCGCGGACGAGGTCAAGGCCCACCCTTTCTTCAACGGCATTGACTGGGAGAAAGTAACGACGACTGAGGCAGCCTTCATCCCTCAAGTCACCGATCCAGAGTCTACAGATTACTTTGACCCTCGCGGCGCAATACCACAACTCTTCCACGACGACGACCATGTTGCCATTGCGGGTTCTGCCGGACCTGACAGTCCTGTTGTCAGCGCCTCCATGCCACCCCCTTCGTTGCCAGTTCCCATCAATCGAGAGACAGTATCGCCCCCTAATTCAGACGATTTCGGCTCCTTCAGCTTCAAAAACCTTCCTGTGTTGAAGCAGGCCAACGATGACGTTATTCGCAAACTGAAGACGGACCAAATGACCCCTCTCACTCATGCCCTTTCGGAACCCGGAAATCTGCACCATCAGCGGAAGCGGAGCGTCTCACAGCGCTTGAAGAAGCCTCCCAGCGTGGTAACGACAATGGACCCCAAGACCATGTCCACAAACCCGCCATCTCCAGCGACATCCACGTCTTCTATCGCTTCCTCCCCTTCCCGTACCAGCCTACCCGCTCCAGCATCTCTGAACAATAGCGGCAATCACTCCCGAAAGCCGTCCGAATATGGCGCGGTTGAGCGATTCAAGCTGAACCACTTGGACGGTGTCGATCGTCGGAATTCGATGCCCAGTCGTTTACGCACTGCTTCTGTTTCAAGTGCTGGAGATGGTTCTGGTTCCGAAAACTGGAGTTCATCCGTTGGACATGGCAGCCATAACGATTGGGGAACTCCACCGTCCTCGGTGCATTCAATCGACCTGCGGAAAGGTCCAGATCCTCATGACCGTGCTGTGACTTGTTTGTTGGCGGAGGACAATCCTATTACGGCGAAGATCATTGAAACGCTCCTGATTCGGCTGGGATGTCGCTGTGTAGTTGTCGCTGATGGTTCTGAAGCAATCAGTGTTGCGATGGGGGACATCAGTGAGTGGAGTTGACCTTTCCTTGATTGTACCTTGCTGAACGTTTCCCACTCTTTCAGAGTTCGACTGCATCCTGATGGATCTGCAGATGCCAGTCCGTGAGTATATCACTCGTTTTTCGCGAACATATGTTGATTTAAAGGCTTTTCAGTCGATGGTGAAGGGGCCGCACGTTATATCCGGAGTACCAACAGTAAAAATACGAATACACCAATAATCGCTGTCAGTGCTTACAGTGGCACGGATCCAAACGATACCAGCAACGTGTTTGCTGCGTCCCTTGCGAAACCCCTGCAAAAGACAGACCTGCTGGGTGAGTACCATCCTCTCACCTCTACCGTTTGCCATCACTCATCAAGAGAAACGAATAGCTGTTATGCGTCAGTTAGGCTTCAAAACTTCTACACTGCAGGGTGGACCTGGTGCCACCAAGGTGACCGCTTCACAGACTGCATCATGACAACTCTTCATTTGACCCTTCTCATATTTACAATTCTCAACTTTCCTCATTCTTTGGCTTGACTGTTTGTTCAACCATGCGCTCCCTTCGACTTTCTATTCATTTCGCTTTGATTCGCATAGTACAATCCATCATCACAATTCGTTTATCTTTGCATTACATCGTATTCACCAGCATTTCACGTACCCTGCATTGTAAGTTAGACACATATCTTCTTCAATGTGCCATGATTCCACACGTTTGAACTTGACGTTGTCGAGACCTGAGTGAAATGTGATGAATCTCGACCGCGTGGCTATATGGGCGCTTCACGCCGCCGGTCACTAACATTTGAGATCGGTGAACCTGTTTTACCACCTCTTTTGGTCAAATGTCGGCTTTTGAGAGAATTAATTTACCAGACTTTCGTTGATCCTGAACTTGGCTTCACGGCGTACTTGGCACAGACCACGACAAGGCTTGGAGCGATCCAACCATATCTACAGCTGCAGGCTTTCACCACGACAGTCACACGTTATATCGATTGACACATTTAAAGCGTTCAGCCTCGCTACAGACCCTCAGCTGGTTACCGCTTCTTCTTGAACACCCTTGACGCCCTCTTGAAGGCTTTCGTCTGCGCTAGAGTAGATGCAATCCTCAAACGACCGACATGGTGCGTTGATCAGTCTTGGAGAACCAGTCCCACGAATTTCTAGAACTCCCAGCATCTTTTTGACTGGGATGCTCAAGGCCGTCAATGTGTCCGTTGGAAGCATGAATTGCCTTTGGCTTCGTTCCTATCATCATACGAAGAGTGTAATCTTGACTAACATCCCTTATCGATAGCCCCATCATCATTCTGGGGGAGTCCGCAGGTCAACACAGACTCATTTCTGGAATTCGACCATAGGCGCCCAAGGCCATCGACTGCACCAAACACACCCCGACCGCAGAATCCCCCATCTCATCCCCGTGCCTTGATCCCCGGTGGTGCTCCCCCGTCGCTGAATCATGACTATTTGTTTTCTGGGCCAACTACAAGGCCGAATACGGCTTGGGACGCGAACCGGGCTCGCGCCCCATCTAACCCGGGACCACACCCCCAGCTCCACCGCCATTACACGGCAGGAGCCGTTGCTCCGCCTCCTGTTCCACCCCTCCCGCCCTCAATATACCCCGGGATGAGCTTTCATCGATCTCAGACCACACCGCCCATGCTTCCGCCAAAGCCGCCGGCCTCGGATCAACCCCCTCTACCCCCTAAACCGCCGACGACCGCTGATTTTTCCATACCTGTATTACCCCCACAATTGCCGCCATTGCCGCCATTACCCCCTCAGATTTTTCCTGGGTCTCCACCGCCTTTGCCGCTAAAGATCCCACTAGGGGCGCTTTCGACCGATGGCAGCCTAGGAGGGATCATCATGAGCGGGCTTTCGCAGCCGGAATCTCCCCTGCAAGCTGAAGCTGAAGAGAATCAAACAGAAGAGAAGGCGGTGAATTCCCAAGAAGCAGGTGACTTGGCCCTTGCCTTAAAGCAGTCGCTGTTGCATACCGATGGGCAACAAGCTTCACAGAGCTCAACTAGTTTCCCAAGTACTTCTCCCAAAGCAGATTCCCAGCCTGCGTTCCCCGATTTTATGTCAATTCGACGACGAGACGATTGGCGTACAACCAGTCTTTCTGGACTCAATCAAGGGCCCAACCCAAGGAATATTCATCAGGGCAAACGTGGAGAAAAGCAAGTATCCGAATGGATCGATTGGGAAGGACCCATCGAGGAGGAGAGTGCAACGCCCGAAAGACCTCAAAAGCCTTCCAATTCAGAGTTGGCCAGCAGCTCCATTAACCATCTGGCCGATGAGTTCCGCGCGTTGTCGACTCAACTGGAAAGCGACGAGGCCCTTGCTCGCCAGCTGGCTGCCGAGGATGAAGCGGAGGAACGCTCTGCGAGAAAGGAACGAGAGGCGTCTTCTACGTTTGTGGACGAAGTAGACCGTGCCCAGCTCGAGAAACCTACACCGCATCCGTACGCTCGCCAACAAGGGTCTGGGTCTTCTGGAGTGTCCCTGGTAGACAATGGCGTGGTCGATCGCAACGCCAGTTCATCGTCTCAACAACACTATGAACGAGGAAACTCAGGGTATCCGGGGTCAGCAAGCACGTCTGCAGCTATTCCCGGACTGCCAGTCTACGCAGACGTTGTTCCCTCACGCACTAATGAGACGTTCGCCCAACCTCAGTCTAGCTCGAGCAATTCTTTGCCTACCGTGACGCCTTCATCCGAAACAACAGCTTCTACTTCCGCAAACGCTCACAATCCAAATCTTGACTTACCTCCATCTTGGACCCCAAATAGTGCGTTCGCTTTTGTTTCCGACTCGAAGCACCAAAATGCAGCTCAGGGTCCGACTACTTCGCGAACGGATGGGTCAGTAGCTCGACCTGCAACGGCGTCCCAGTCTTCCCAGGCTCAATCTGATGGGGCATCAACGGAAACACCAGCAGAAGAGCCAAAACCCGTAATTCCCCCTCCTGACCAAAATGTGGAAACTACAAGCGTCAAGCCGACAACGAGTGCTGCTGTTGCCGCCCCTGCAATAAATGTGACCCATTATGTGGATCCAGAGATGTTAATTGGAGTTTGTGAGTCTGTTGCTGTCGATTTCGTTCTTCGTCTGACCCTAGGAAATAGCTATCGGATTTGGTGCACCAGCTATAACCCCTAGACCTGCGCCAATGCAAACTCCTATGCCAAACATAGTCACCTTGCCATACGGAAAGTCTCCGCCCTTGCACCTACAGGCAACAAGCTGGCGACATCTCATGCGACTGACGGCGAGGTTAAGTTCGACTCGACTGGAACCTGTTCTGGAGGCCATGGCAGTGGCAAAGGTTGAGCTCAAATTGCGAACAGTCATACAATTCATTAAGGTATGCAGCAATGCCTTATCCTTACGGAATGCTTCTGACGCTGTTTGTGTAGCCTCATCAAGCGTCATCAGATTGGCGCACGGTTCTTTGGTTCACCTTGGATTATCCCGTGCCAAATGGACCATTAAATGCTAGATATACGAATGGAGACGTAAACGTATTGCCCTGGTCTTATACACTTTCGACGTTGCCCGCGCCATTGCGGGATGGTGCTGACTCTCCAGTCTCGAAAACCTATACCATTCCAGCAACAGCAGCAGTTCCATACCCCGGACTTCCCATCACATTCCCAACGCTTGCCACCTACCTTCAAGCCGCACTGGACGATTCCAGAAGATACATCAATGATAGCTCTAGCGGAATGCGCAAGTTGGCCAGGATGATTGAGAGTTGCTATCCCAGTGCGACGCCACTTCCAGAAGATGATGAGCAATACCCAAAAGCGTCGGAGCGAGCAACGGGTGGTGTTGGTGGACTTTTCAAGCGGGTTATTGGAAGGGGCAATAAATCGAATAGAAGGGGTGGAGGAGGTAATGAAGACACGTACGAATTGGTGACCCCTTTCGTTCCGGATGAGTGGGGTTAGAGCTGCAACTTGCTTTCGTTTGTTGTGGAGATGGAAGATTTAATTTATCATCGCATTTGTTCTCCTTGCATTGTTTTGCCTCCTACTCCTTTTTATACCTTTCGTAGGATCTTTCCGTACATAGCTGCTGTGTTGGTTGATTAATGACGATCGACTTGGAACGAGTTCATTATGTTGTTTGCCCTTGCGGAGCTTCAAAATTGACCGACTCAAAACTGGCTCTCACAAGGGAGAGGCTTGGTGTACGTCGCTGTCCGACTACAATACAACATCCAACCCCCACTCATCTTCCGTTCCTCAGATTAACATGTCAAACTTCCACGAAAAGAATGCTTCGTCGTCGTCTCAGCTAACGTTGGAAGAAGAGGGTAGAGCGCACTTCCGGACAATAAAGCGGCGCGCGTGTCTGACTGCATCTCAAATCTAGACCACATCATCCTTGCGCGGATAACGAATGACGAACGGTCCCTACGTCGCGTAGTCAAGAAATTCCACAACTATGCTTCAGTCTCCCACACACCTTTGGCGCCACCTTCTGCACCAGTTTCCGTGGAGGAGGCTCGAGAGTCTTTCTTGGTCGAGTTGGCATCGTTTCAGCTCTCATTGAAGAAAAGCGAAATGGTTTGCGAAGCAGAAGCTAGGCAAGTTGAGGAGTATGAACGTGAACGGAAGAGAATCGGTAAACGAATTTCCTCTGGGGAATTGTGTTATTTCGAGGCGCTTTGCTCATTGGAAGGACTTTTTCTTTCTTAGATGAAGAACATGATACCCTGCGGGCTCAGATTGAAGAACTCAAGACAGCTTTGGAACATGCGCAACTCGAACGGAGAAGGAAGATAGAGTACGACCTCGTCGCAGAGAAGGTCACTGTTCTTCCGAGCCGAGAAGAGCTGGAGCAGTAAGTCATGGTCACCGACAGGCAGTTTCTGAGGCTTACCTTCTGCGTTTTAGATCAATACAGATATTGGAAAACGACATGGCTGCCATACGTGCAGAACATGAAACTCAGAATCGAACAATTCAAGGACAGAAACTTGCACTGGACACCATCATATCCGACCTTGGTAATTTACGATTCTTTGGAAAAGAGAGGGATTTGGGATCCAGCGCCGCATCTCCTCTCGCCACCTCTGTTGTGGATAATACATCAACAGAAGCTGGAGAAAACACCAGTGAAGTTGCTTTGGACGATAACACCATGGACACGGAGAAGGAGGATGAAAAGGAGGATGGGGAGGAGGTCGCGTCGCCATCGAATTCAGTCTTGGAATCGGTACCACCGACAGGGGAAGGAGCGGAAGATGACATCGAAATGGGAGAGGTTGAGGAAGACCCCAAAGACAAAAGCAAAAGAAAAGATCGAGATGAAGAACTGGAGGAGGGAGAAGCAAGTGATACGAGCAGCGCTCTCACAGATCCACCAGACGATTAATTCAACTTCCCCCTTTTCCCTACATTCTACCTAATTGTCGATAACCACTAATCACTGAACGCCACATCGAAACTGGATAAATCCCTTGCACAAACAACCTCGCTCTCGTACGTTGTCGAAGCTGAACTAGCAATCGCATCCATCACCTTCAACGAGGCTTCACTTTCATCTCCTGGATACCGGGCAGAGAAGTGGTTAAGAATAAGCCTCTTGGCACCTATGCGTTTCGCGAAAGCGCCAGCCATTTGTGGAGTCGAGTGCCCTCTGGATTTCGTTCTTGCCTCTACTGTCTCATACGAATCAGCCTCCTTCGTATGTGGGTCAATGCCAGGAAGATGGGCATTTGTGGCTTCATGAATCAATAAATTCGCATTCCCAGCCAGTTGCTCGATCGGTGAGGGGTCGTAGGTGTCACCTAGAATGACTATTTTTCGTCCTGCTTTTCGCGGAGGTCCATGAAGTGTCGTCCCATCCGCGAGCTGGACACTTAGCCCTTGTTGGAGTTGGCGCATGACTGACATCGGCGTTTTGGTCCTCTTGATGTCGGCAATATATTTCTGGGGATCGACTTTGCCTGGCACTGGTGCCTCAGTAACGACGTACCCCACGCAAGGTATGGAGTGCAGAATCGGAGCTGCAGAGACGGTGATTATTTCGTCCTTAAAAATGTCTTTCCAAACGCCGTCTATTTGTGAAACATTCTGCCCCACGGGCAATTCTGCGGGGGCGAGCGGCAATTCTGTGAAGTCGCCGAATGTTGGATCGCCAGGCATACGAAGTTCGTGAACAACATAGGGACTTCCAAGAAGGGTCCGAGTATACTTCAGTCCACTCCGAACATACGCGCGGGTTCCAAGAGGACCATAGATCTCCAGTGGCTAGTGATATGATAAGGTCGGGGTGATACAAAGTAGACAATGGCTCAATCACAAACTTTTTGGTTGAAATCCGTTTGCGCTCTTGGGTCATCGGCACCATCAGCTGTTCCACCCGCCCCGTTCAGTAGGCCAGCCATCAAGGGAATTAATCCAAAAATATGGTCCCCTGGGTTGTATCGTGTCTTTATTTAATTCACGAGTTCGATCAGATGAAAGGGATTGCGCCTGCACTCACCATGAGTGTGTGTGATGAAGATTTTCTCGATTTTTCCCATCTTGACATTGCTCTTTTGCAGCTGATGCTGCGTAGCTTCGCCGCAATCAAATAGCCATACATCTCCATTGAGGCGCAGTGCTAGGGAAGAGTGGTTTCTTGTTGAAGAAGGTTGGGCCGATGCCGTACCAAGGAAGGTGACGTTGAGAGCGCTTAACAGAGTCCGAGGAGAAGCCATAGAACCTGCGGGGGTGAGGCGATTGAGGTTGGGCTCAAGAGCATTGACTCGGGCACACAGGGTGGTGTTGCGGCAGTGGTGGTACAAGTGCCTGCCAACAGTCACGGTGACTCGAAAAGTGTTCATCAAAACGCTCATTTGTGTTTCTCTTCCGATCCATCATATACCTTCCAAACATGACTAGTCGACTTTGCCCAACTTTGCCTGAAGGGACCAGAAATGGGTAATAGATGGCTGTCGAGTTACCTGTTGTCAACAGGCTGGCCACAAATGAGCCATAACGCGTTTCTCGCGATTAGTGGTACCTGCCGGATGGACTCGCCCACCTCGTTGGTGTATGTTCAGTGAACCACGACCACCGACCACCATACCTTTCCAAAATTTCACCCTCTGGCTCCGGGGTGCTGTAGCGAGGCCATTCGTTTCCACCCTGTCTGAAAGCTGCAGTTTCCCTCACCTCTTTGTCACCCAAAGCCTCGTTCCTCGTTCTCGTGTTCAACACTCCCAGGATCGTGGGCTCGAATTACCCCAGATCATTTCGAAGACGAGTGCTTATCGCAACTTCTCAGTCGCTGCACATGCTCGCGTTTGCGAATTTCATTGTTCTTTTTTCGTCCAAATTGTGCGAGCCATAAGAGGCGATCATTGTATGTTGAATACTCACCCCAACGTCCTCACACTCTCACTCAGCATTCTTAGGGCTTGACCGAACGACCAACATCCGATCTCGTCATTCTCATTCAATGGGACGCCGACAGATTTTTGCGTACTACATTCTTGTGACTCTCACATTCGCCGTCGCTTGTGTTTCAGGCTTCTCCGCTTCGCTTGTAACCAACGTCGAACAGCGAAATGCAGGCATCAGCGTGAACAATCTCGCCAAGCCACTCCCACCCCTTCCAGATCTCTATGAAGCTTCCGTGACTGATTTGCAGGCTGGACTCAATGCGGGGCATTTCACAAGCGTTGATCTCGTCAAGGTACGCTCATTCCGTGTGTTACGGCCCCGTTACTTACCTCCTCTCAATCCTCACTCAGGCCTATTTTGCCCGGATCAATGAGGTCAACCTAAAAGGACCTGGTCTTCGTGCTGTCTTGGAACTCAATCCATCCGCACTGGCTCAAGCAGCGGCTTTGGACGCTGAAAGGAGAGTTAAAGGGAAGAGAAGCCTGCTGCACGGCATTCCTGTACTTGTAAAAGTTTGTGCTCATCCTTTTTACTGACTTTTGCGTCGAACCTGAGGCTTTTGAGCTAGGATAACATCGGTACCGTCGCTTCGGAAGGTAGGCTGTTTATGGCCCCCAACCTGAGAAAGAACCGCGTTGAGCTTGATTGTGCGCAGGAATGAACACGACTGCAGGTTCGTTCAGCCTATTAGGATCAGTCGTGCCAGACGATGCAGGAGTCATTAAGAGGCTCCGAAAAGCGGGCGCGATTATTTTGGGTTCGTCTTGACGTCGAAGTTCGGGTACAAGTCACAGAACTGAAACTCTTACTCAGGCAAAGCTAATATGTCAGAATGGGCTCATTTCCGCGGAAATCTCGCCAGCGGTTGGTCAGGTCGTGGGGGCCAAGCGACGAGCGCTTACGCAGTCAACGGCGACCCCTGCGGCTCGTCGTCCGGTTCTGGTATCGCTGCATCCATTGGTTTGGCGGCTGTAACTCTCGGCTCAGAGACAGACGGAAGTATCACCTGTCCGGCTAGCAATAACAACGCCGCAGGTATAAAAACCACCGTCGGACTTACATCTCGCGCTGGAGGTCAGTCCCCGCAACAATCAATTACATACTACTATCTGTCGTTTTTGATCACTGGTTTTTCTACTGCAGTGATTCCGATATCCGCTCATCAAGATACTGTCGGTCCGATTACGAGATCCATCACAGATGCAGCCATTGTGCTTTCGATCATCGCTGGGAAGGATCCCAACGACAACTTTACGCTGGCGCAGCCGTCCGTCGTCCCTGACTTTACGAAGGCATTGAAAAAAGACGCACTGAAAGGAAAGAGGATCGGCGTGCCTCGCGCGTTCTTCTTGAATGATAGCATCAGTGGAAACGATCCTTTTGTGAATGTTGCCTTCCAGCAGGCGCTAAACACCTTGAGGTCGTTGGGAGCAACTGTTGTCGATCCTGCTAATTTGCCAACTGCAGAGCAGATTGTGACCGCGACGAATGAGACGTTCGTGCTTGATGTTGATTTCAAGGTACGCGGGACAGCGGGTGGATGGTCTCCTTAGTTTGGCGCTAACGTGGGTTCTCAGGTGCAACTAAACGCATATTTGAAAGCGTTGATCAAGAACCCTACTGGTGTGCGGAGTCTTGCAGATGTGATCAAGTTCAACGACGATCACAAAGACCTGGAAGAGCCAGCGGGGTTCACTTCTCAAGATACGTAAGTTAACAAGTGTGGAAGTGAAAGATCGTATGGTGACCGCCCTCGAATAGGTTGATCGAATCGCAGGCGACGACGCTCAATGCGAGCCTGGCTCAAGCAGTTGCGTTCGATCGACAACTAGGCGGGGCCGATGGAATAGATGCAGCGTTGAAGTTGCACCGACTTGATGCGTTGGTCTTGCCTGCGCCGGGTTTCACCACGACTCCCGCAGGTACGTGTCCCGCGCCTCGCTCACACCCCAAGTAGCGTTTGTCGTTTACGCTTTGGTGTATTTGCAGCGATTGCAGGGTATCCGATCGTTACAGGTAGACAATACGTTTCCCCTTGCCTTCTCTCAACTAACGGACGTCAACAAAACAGTGCCTCTCGCTTTTTATCCCGCGAACGTCACGGTTCAACCGTCTGGACCGACCATCTTCTATCCACTTCCAGGAATGCCTCTTGGTCTCTCCTTCCTCGGAACTGCGTTTTCGGAATTCGACTTGGTTGGGTTTGCGTTTGCCTACGAACAGAAGACGCAGACGAGGTTGGCGCGCAAAGCCTTCCCAGCTGCTATTCCAAAGACTCAGTTGGCAGATGTCATCGGTAAATGAGGGTGTTGTTCAATGGAAAGAATATACACGGAACGTCGATAAAGTGTAGAACTTTGATCAAACTATAACTTGAAAAAAAAGTCTTGCAGTGTTGTGCAGTGGCCATCCTCTTGGTGCATGTCGTGTTGTTAGCACCCTGCTTGCTCTGTGCAGATACTGCATTGACACGAAGGGTGAGCTCATTCCATTCACTTTTGTGCAGCTTGCTTTTCGTGATCAAAGGAGCAAAGTTGTTGATTCAAGCAGTTTTGCGATAGCCCTGTCCAAAGCACATTTGTGATGGTTGTAAACTCAGTATTTTGGCAATAGGTCATCAGGAAAACAAGAAGTTACTTTTTTTTATTACTTTGAGCTCAAAAAGTAAAAAAAGTAAGTGGATCTACTAGTACAAGTAACAAAAAAAGTAGATCTGTTTACTTTGATGCACTTTCCACTCACTTATTGTTACTTTTCTGTGTTTAAGTAGATTAAGTAGAATTCTTTCCAGACAAGTAAATTCTTAGACAAAACAAAAAAACAAAAAAACATGTCGGTAGCTGGAATCGAACCAGCGGCTCTTCGGAACTCACTGTGCTTTGCACAGACCACAACGAAGTGATTTAACCCCTAATCGATACCGACTGATGAAAGCGAGTAAATTTGAGTCCATATAACAGGCAAAGCTCAGGGTTGGCCGAATGTGGTCATTATTACATTGGCCCCTTGCCAATGCCTCTCTTCCTTCAATTGTCATGCCCATAACCCGTGCTTCCTCGTCCAAAACACGAAAAAAGGCGAAAAAGAGTGTTACCAAGAGTCAAAGTGGTGATACAGGCTCAGACTTAGAGGTAAAACCGCCCGCCCCACGACCATCAAACCCGTCGTGACCTGTTCGCCCCAATTAGGAGCAGGCGAACAGCGTAGTCGAAGGGGTCAAATCCTTGCGAGCCCAACTTCATGCCCTTCAGCGAGAAAACGTGGCACTAAAGGAACAACTGGAGGCGAAGCAGCACGAAACAACACTGCATTCAGATTCAGATTCCGACAAGAAGGTCACGCGCAATTCGTCGAACGCGACCTTGAAGCGACGCGTTCGGGAATTGGAAGCAGTACGACGTGGTTTCATGTGCTCAATGTCTATTCATAAACTGTTTATTGTAGGGGAGGCAGAAAGATGCCCGGGAGATAAAAATGGTTTGGTTGTCATTGCTCAAGTTTGGAGCTTAGTTCTGAATGTCATCCAGCTCCGCGCCAAAGAAATCTCGCAAGAAGCAGCAGACCTCAAGGAACAAACGGGAGTGTCCTCATCGGAAGACGACATAGTCACTCGTATGAGAAAGGCGTGTCTCGAGTCGTCTGCATTGTCAATGCCAAGCTGATGTCCTGTACGAAAAAGCTAATGCACAGGTTCAGTGAACTCATGCTCGTCACCACGCTAGCTGATGACGAGGAATGCCCCGTATGTTTTGAAAAACTACAACTGAAGCACTGTTCAAGGTCCGTATCGTTAGTTCCCTCCTTGATATCAAGCCTAAAAGATATCAGTTCTCCATGCCAGCACTTGATATGTAATGATTGTTCATCCAAACTTCCCACATCTCAAGACGCAGAAGGGGCGGATACCGTTTCGTGTCCAACGTGCCGCGAAAAGTTTACCAGCGACGATTTTGAGCTCGTTCCCTATACTGAAGTTGAGCGATGGGACGCTTTGTTAGCTGTGGCAGAGGAATGGGCCGAGTGCGACCCCAAAGGAGGTGAAGAAACGAGTGAAGAAGAGGAAGAAGAAGAAGATTTTATTGAAGAGGATGTTGAGGATAGGTCAGTCGGACGTTTCCTTTGTTGGGGGTGCATCTGACTCTCGAAGAGCTGAGGATGTTAGCATGGATGATGAAGACATGTCTAGCAAAAGGAGTGAAGAAGAGGAAACGCTCCTATACTCTCAATCACCGACGAAAGGAAAACGAGCACGACTGGAACGATTGGTGAAGGAGAGAAATATGAAGAAACGAAGAATGTGATTGATTGATTGATGACGTAATATCTAAACGCGTCTTAATCACATGACCGTGAACGGTTGAGTTGCGAATCCTCCTCCTCCTTCGACGTTATCTTGACTACAACTACAACGACAAAATCTTACCGACTCCTTCTTCTTACTGACTCTTTCTTGTCACCCACCGCTCCTTATACATCTCTCTTTTATGGCTTTGAGTACTTCACCTCGCAAGGTCGTTCCTCTCGCCACTGGCGACGAGTCCCGGCCACGCAGTGTTCTCAGTACAAGTGTGACCAAACGTGTTTTCTTCTGTGGGATTGTGATTGAGGGCTCAGAGAATGGTAGACGCCTTCCTGATGGTACGGCCACCTCCTTGTTGCGCAATACTCCACTTGACTTGTATGTTTAGATATACAGGACCTTGTGCTTTCATTTGGCAACACCGTTTCAATGAATCTACCGGGCAGCATGATATCATCTAATTCAACGAACACGCTGGCAGGGCTGGTGAGTTTCTTTCATCCCAGAGGCACTGAACCACCAGAATTGATCCTAGTTCTGATGCCAGGATCGGGCAAGGCAACGAACCGACATATCAGCCCTCATATCAGTCATCGACGAACTTGTCACCAGCGAGCGCTCATATGTTAACCGTCTGCAAATACTGAAAAACGACTACGCAGATCCGCTACGTAGCTTCGCCAAAAGCAAGGACACCCAAATCATTCCTGCGTATGAAGCTAAAACTCTTTTCGGGAATGTGGACAACCTACTGCCTGTCAACGAAGCGTTCCTGGCTGATTTGGAGATGATGTTGAGCCCCAATGGGTCACGGACCGTCGGAGGGGTGGGCGATGTGGCGTTGAAGCATTTCAAAGACCTCAGAGGTTTTGAGCTGTACAGGCAGTACTACGTCAAGCGTGAAGATGCTCAGCTAATATTTGAGCGAGAAATCTCCAAGAGATCGTCTCGTTTCGCTGCTTACATCGACGTAAGTCAACAACGTTATCTGGGAACAGTCCTTCTTGATCGACTGACTTGCTCATTTCCATCAGCGGATCAAATACCAATCAACTGACTCAAAGAACCGTGTTGGCCTTCGCGAGCTCCTAATGGAACCAGTGCAGCGAATTCCACGCTATACCCTTCTTTTTCGTACGATGCTCAAACACATGGCGATGGACGACCCTCAGAGACCCAAAATCATTGAAGCTGACGAGATCGCGAGCAAAATTGCCCACGCCGAGGCAGATGAACAAACAAAGCGTGCCGCGATCTTTTATTGTCTGACAGCGACGGTTGAAGCATTTCCGCCAGACCTTTTTTCAAATTCGCGCAAGTTCATTGACTGTTTAGACGTAGAGGATGTACTAATGGACGCGCCGGCGCCCTCGTCCTCGACATCGGGTAGCTCGGCAATGTCGTTGCATTGCACCCTCTTCCTTTTCGATGACAAACTTGTCATCGTTAAACGCCCGAGTAACGGGGAGAAGGGGGGCAGGGCGCTTTCGGGCCTGGACGAGCTTGATAAAGTTACCAAGGCTGGTGGAATTCCGGGTGGGAAAAAGAAGAGTGGAATGACCTGTAAAGGAGTTGTCGATATAACTGACGTCGTTGCCACCGATGTTGGAGGCGCAGGTGTGTATTTCCTTATCTTCCACAACGCTACAAGTGTCTGATCTTTTTTGCAGAAATCAACCTTTACCTAGAAAACCCACCGACGGACCAAACTGATCGGTGGTCAGGGCGCCCGTTCCGCTCATTGGTCGTGGTCCATCCGCCGACACCAGCAAACCTAGATCCAATACGGGCGGAATCAGACAAGGCGAGGTTTTTGGAAAAGCTGTGGCATGCACAGGCTACCTATCGAGCTAGAGCGGGCCAATCGGTGGTCCTCTGTGCTGAAGAGCAAGAGGTCGAGGCTAAAGCGGGAAGGATCACCATTGCGCGCACTTATTACAATGTATATCAACGGACCGCTTTCCTACAAGAACCGAAGAAGGTACGTGAGTTTAGTTATCAAGTGTTCTTTATTTCAACCCTTGTTGTCAGACGAAGATTGTCGTTCACATCGACCCGATGGGATCCGCAGATCCGTTGCCCTTTGGGATGGGAGGTGCCCCACCGTTTGCTAGAATACGCGTGCAACCCTTGGCTGGTGGGCTTTGCCGGTATGCTGTCACGTCTAATGACCCTGCAGACGAATCAGAGGAGGACATCGTGCAAACGGAGCGCGTCCCGTCACGCGTGGTACAAACGAGTTCGTGATCCGAGATTTGAAGCAGAATAACGAGCTGAATCCTCGACAGTACATCAATTTGGGCTATTTCAATTCCGGACTGGCAAGAACTCTGCTCCGTCGACGCCCACTGCCCGATCGAAGGCAGCCATATTTGGTTTGGACGCCATATCGCGCAATCTGTTCAACTCACGACCTGGATCGTCGATGGGCGATTTCTTTGGGGGATCCATCAGCGGCCATCGACGAACAAAGTCGACGATCAGTCGATCATCAGTTTATACGCAAAGTACCAATACAGGCGATGGCAGTTTGACCAAGTTCTCTCATCGGTCTAACTCAACTGCGGCCACCACCGTGTCTGGAGATGAAGACTCTTTATTCACACCCAAAATTTCCAGGACAAGAAAGCTGCTTAAGCGGGGCAAATCGCCTGGCGGTTCAGATTCCGAAAGGGGTTCCCCCATTCGCAGTTTATCGAGATCTGTTTCTCGGGCACGTTCGCCTTCAACGGAGCGAGATTCTGGACTTTCAGATAGAGAGGTGGATGACCTGGGTCTAGGAAACCGTACAAATACAGATTCTTCAGAATGGGAGCTGGCGATGCAACTTGAACTGGCTCGCAAAAACAGTTTGAATCAACACAGTAAGCCTTTACCCCTGTTGGACGTTGCGATCCCGACGCATAGTGCAATACCAGAAGGTCAGATCTTCCGTTCACCTTGCTAGCCTGCCAGATCTGATTGCGACCTTGTAGAGTCCCAATTTCTGCGACCTGAATCACGCTTGTCCGGAGATACGCATAGTCAACATTCGACGATTGGAAGGCCCGAATCGACGACTCCGACTCGCGAACTGGATTCTCCTCCACGTCACTCAAGGTCATTATCACAACAACCATCCGATACTCGTAGATTTGGCCCTCGAAGCCCTTCTCCATTACCGCCCTCTAGGAGTCCAAATAACCGCGCCTCCACCATTGAACTACCCTCCACGGATGGAGAATCAATGCGAGAAGCACCTCGCACTCGCCCGTTGCCTGCTCCTTCGAACCAACCTGTCTCGGCGATTCCTCGAAGTAAACGACAAACCCAGTTGGCAAACTCCATCCCCGACACCACACCAAAATCCGCTCCGCCACCCCCTCAATCTACCCCTGCCATAGAACCCCTCTCGATCAAGAAAAAGACTTCAGTCCGTAGCTCGTCTTCTCATACGTCACCAACTCCTGTGCGCAAAACATTTGCGAGGAACTCTCCATTAAACCGTAGCAACAAAATTTCCCCTCGGCGTGTTTCCCCACAAGTTCGCAAAGTCAAAACGCCCACATCCAAACTGTCAGTGCTTAACAGTGAAAATATGGAACATCTCATGCAGCTTTTCCAAACAACGAAGGACGACGTAAGCCCTTGAAGACTGTCCAGTCCAACATCTGACCTAGGCCTTTCCAGATCGATTCCTCTCGTCGTGCCGTTAAGCGGATCAAGCTCGAAGTTGACGAGTTTAGTTTGAATTCCCAACCATCTGAAGAACCTTATTCGAGACCCTCCTCTCCTGACAAATCATTCCACACACCGCAAAAATCCTCTGCTGCAATGGTGAGCTGTTTTCTGCGTAGCTCTGGTTCCGATAGCTTGTCGTTTGACCACTTTCTCCCTAGACCAAGGCTGCACAGGACCGCATGGAAGAAATGCGTCAGCTCATAAGCAAAAGAGCTGGCGAGACACCACGGGCTCGTGCTCTTGGAATATTTGACACACCAACCCGCCGTTCAAATGCTTGCAATGTTGATGAATTCAAGAGATCAGCAGATACCTTGATTTCAGAGGCGGAAAATGCATTGGTGCAAGCGTCTTCCAGTCACGAGGAACTTCAAGGGGAGCTTTCCAGATTGGCGGCGGATTTCAAAGAGGTCTGTATCTCTCTCCCTGACTACTACACCACAAGCTGACGGGATGGTGCAGAGAACAATGGAACTGGAAAGGGCACGACAGGAGCTGCAAAGTAATCGAAGACAAACAGAGCTCGTCAAGAGCTTGCTGAACGACGTCACCTCTGAGAAAGAGATCATGTATGAGGTATGAGTTATACGTCATATACATGAAGTAGATCTGACAAAGGATTTCAGGCATTTAATGAGGAGCTGGACTCCATGTTCAATGATGTCAATTTGCCGGACGATGAAGCATGGACGGCCATGTCGATCGATCTTCGACGGACGAAGGAGTTGAGGAATAATTTGCGACTAGAAAACTCGTAAGCGGCGCCATAATCCCTGCACTCGTAATACGGCCTAACCATATCGGAACAGCGCACTAAAACGGAGTCTAGCTGAAGCCGAGTTGCAGCGCGATGAGTGAGTCCATCTTTTGGTTGTTGAGACTCGGACGGTGACTGATTTTTCAAACAGATGGGCTTCGATACTCCGTGCGCATAACCTGATTCCCTGATGTTTGCTCGATGCAGGCTTCCGTTTCCCCAACCAATGTATCACTTACCACCAATCTATCTATATGTATGAATCTTACATGTCCTTTCATTTTCCCCCACTGGTCATTTTGTTCACGGTTTCCACCGAAATGAGAAATCTCCAGCGTCTCTCGGCATCACAAGGGTGTTTGCTTCCAGAGAGCTGTTCTTAACTTTCACTATGAGCTCCACGAACTTTTTGACACAATCTCAGCTTCCCGAAGTTCTGGGATGCATTCATTCCAAAATTTACTCAGTATGGTACCAACGGACCAGTGTCTTGGGCCTTTGGCCAGCTTTGACATAACGACTGGACTGATGAACGAGAGCGAAGTTCTCAAAATCAGACTGATGAAGAAACGAACCATGGATTTTTTCCCCGAGAGGAATATAATAAGCGATCTCATGCATAGGTAGCGAAGTACAAGGGAAGGCCGAAAGACGCGGGCGGATGTGAGGGGGGAGGGTGAACGACTACGGAATAAAAAATGTAGGGTATATATAAAGGTGTAACGAAGATATATCATGCACTGTTGAAGAAAGATGGTACAAATGGGTTGTATTGGAAATGGAATGCTCATGATCGAAAAACGAAAGAAAAAAAAGTATATAGTCGTAATGTCGTGAAATCGTGACTGACTGACAAAGTCAGGCTTTCAAGCGTTGGAGGAATGAAATTGGTTTGACGGGGTCAGCATCACCTTCTGTAACAGAAGAGCGATGATTGAGGATGGGGTGAAGGAAGGAACGACGGCGGGATGACTTGGTGGATAGTGGTGATGCTGAGGTATCCGTCACGACTATAAGATCTGGAGAGGATATTGGAGACAGCAGGCCAAACTCTTGAGAGGAGGCGAGTGCTTCTTTCTCCGGATCGGGTTTCGGAACCGCCAACCCCTCTGGATTTTCGGGAATGCTCCCGCCTCTGCGGTGAAGTGACCCTTTGGTCAAACGCCTGAGGAGGCTCGGCGTCGTCGGTTTGACGGGTTGTATCGGAGAATCTTGGTCGGACACGGGAGGAAAGGAAGGAGGCAGTAAGGCAACCGATGGAGATTCGCGTGATGGGTGAAAGAAGTTGCGCATACTACCACTCGCAAAACGCGAGGGTTTTGGAGATGTTCCGGTGGATTCAACGCCGTCCGATGGGGGAGTCAGAGGAAAGACGAGTTTATTGCTTGAAACGGTAGACGGAGAGCTTTGACCGGATGCTGACGCTGAGGAGGTACGGGAGAAAGGAGAGAATGCAAAGAACGATTCCTGGTTCTTGTCGTGGGGCTCGTGTTCGCCTTCTGACATCGTCGCAAGAGCAGCCCTCTTCGACGGCTTTCGGACAGCTAAAGACTTGGCCTTTGATAGTTGTCGTCGTGGGACGGCCAAGTCGGGACCATCAATAAGGCTTTTACGCCGCAGTACACGAACGCTCTCATGTCGAGAAAGCGGGTTTTTCGCCAAACTTGAAACGCTCATTCCTGAGTTTGATCGGGTGAACCCAGAACGTGTAACTTTCGGTGCTTGGAAAAGCTCCTCCTCTCGGCTGCTCGCGTACGACCGGGCGGTCAAGCAAGGCTGAGATATCACATCCTGTAACCCTTGGTCGACTTGAGAGCGTGCAGCCGCCGCTGATCGTCGGATCACTACTGTTTCAGAGTCGGAGGATAACGGGTTGAAGAGAGCTTTGACCGAAGCGGTGGAGGATCGGCGCGAAAAGGTATCAGAAAACGCAAGTTTGGTGTCCAACTTCAGTGGTTTGCGCCGTTTTGAATCCCCTTTTGTCACGGGAGTCACAAAGTCTGACTCTGGAGGAGTTTCGTCAGTGGCCAACTCTGGGATTGATTGAATTGTCGGCAACGCATTGATAGTTTCGAACGGGCCGTCGTCGAGAGTCGAGGGAATGAGGTCTCCTTTGCCATCTAGTTGAAGGCTGGACGTCGGTTCATTCTCCCAAGACGGAGGATGGGTAAGCGATTCACGAAGAGCGGCCAACCATGCATCCTTTTCCCGCTGACAAGCTGCAGCGAGTTCGAACCGATGACCTTTGCACGACAGGTGGAACGAGCACGGGAGCATAGCTAAAGGAGGCACTGTGAGTATATGCGCCCGTAAATGACTTGATCAATGCTAAACTTACCATCCATTTCATCCACATCATCAATCCCAAAGTCAGAAAGAGGGAACCAGTGTCGAGGCTCATATACCTTTCCCTTCGAAACTTTGACAAGGATAAGATAGCCACCGAGGTACAAGAAGGCGCCGAGGTATTTTGCTTTGATGTTCGTAAGGTAGTCCGGGGGGTGAAATAGATGGTGATGTATCACGTCCAAACTTCCTGCAAAGAGACACGTGCCGAGGGATGAGAGAAATATGGGTGTCAACATCCTATAGGCGACCGGAGAAGCGCTCGTTGTCAACCCGGCAGACAAGTCCGCAAGAATGATACGGGAGAGAATCAGCGACGACTGGACAGCGACGTCTTGCCGGCGTCGAGCTTCGTCAACGGCAGTCGCGACGTGTCTCATAGCTTGAGCAGCGCTTTCAACTACGACGTTTACGTCCGAGCGGATGATATTTGGGGAAACGGGCGCTGACACGGGAATGTTTGTCTTCAGTTGTACCAACAGCAATGGGTATTTGCAAATGCGTTGTATGGGTTTGATCATGTAGTCCAGAAGCGCTAGGCGTCGGCCCGAATGGTCTTTTGGTGCTTCATTGGGAGAGAGAGGCCCGTCCCTTATCGAAATATTCGTGAAGGATCGAAGACTACGAACTGCACCATCCAAAGATGTAAGCGACGAAGTTCGTTTCCGATCTTTTGCGGAGAGGGATTTGGTGGTAGTAGATGGCTCCACAACTGGCAGACCGTCGGCTGGCGTTTTCACACCAGAAACGGCAGAGGCGCAGCGCGACTCGAATCCATCCCATTCAATTGGATGTTGTTGCGCAACTCGTCTGATTAAATCCACTGCTTCTGGGTGGCCTGCACAAAACGCCTGATAAGAGTTGAAGCGGGAAGCCTGGGAGCAGAATGAGTTAGGAATGATGGATCAATTTCAAAAAACCTACTTCAGTCGCAAATTTGGTGGACACGGCACCAATTGCTTGATCAAGCCGTCCTCCACGAATAGTCTCCCAATGGTCCTCCGTTTCTGATGTGTCAAAAAATGAGAAACCCAAAGGAGTCACGACGTTCCGAAGCTCCGTCACAAAATGTTCATGCAATGCCAGGAGTTCCTCAGCGTTGCGAGTCAGGGTTTCAATATCGGCGTTGTCGAAAAGGTAACGGGCTGCGCCTTTTTGATCCTTTGTCGTACTCGGTTGAAGGAGGGTTTGACTATCAGAAATCGACATGTTTGAAGTCGCCGCAATTTGGACATGGGGATGGTTGCACCAAGTCGCGGAAGTGAAAGAGGATGCTCGACTGAAAGCTGACGAGGAAGGCACAGGAGTACGGCACGCCAATGTTGGCAAACTGCGCAGGTACACCTAACCCCGAAAATTAGCTGTGGTCAACACATTTGAAAGTCGCAAACAAACCGAAACTAGATCTCGCAGGTCGTTAAGATACCCCAATTCGGTTGTCAACAGTTCTTTGAGAGCGTGGTATCGCCGGATATCGTCCTTGACTTGCGCCGAATAGCTGGAGCTATCACCCCTGCTTCCCGACTCGGCACTGGCATCTTCATGGGATCCACCTGAACCGTGACCAGCATTTGATATTATGTCCTCGTTGTCCGTGTCAGCCTCGACCGAGATATGAAAGATTGACTTTAGGCGTCTAGGAGGAGAGGGGTGCCCGGCGCTGTCAGTTGCTTGTAAATGACCTGCTGCCAAGGTGAAAGGAGTCTGGGAGGGCCGGGGGGATAGAAGTAATGATTGGTTGACGTGGGAATCTGAGAAACCTTTGAATGTGAGAAAGGAATCCGAAGACGCTCTTAGTCGCGAGAACGTCACAGATGGAGAGGTATTCGACTCTAAAAGCCCTTGGTGTTCCTCAACCGAATGGATAGGCATTGAGGTGGGAAATGAGGCGGAAGGATTGATTGAAATAAATGGCTGCCGTGTTGAGCAGGTGACAGAACGACGAACGACGCGCGGGGGAGGGGTTGGGGGGGTGGATATCCACGTGGGCGGGGAAACTGAACTGTGGAAGTCGATGGGTGCGTTCTGTATTGATGTGTGTCGTCCCTCTTCCGAAGACCTTTCTTGTTCGGTCGCACTAGACATGGATTGGGCGGGGATACCCGTTAAAATGGGTGACGCCTCGGTTGTAGGAGGAAGTGTGAAGACGGTTGAGACGCTCCTTCGCAAAGGGAAGCATGGAGTGTGTTTGCGTGGCACGCAATCCAGACTTTGACTCTCATTGGGTGATTTATGGGTGGGAAATGTCCTTGATTGAGGGGAAGAAATAGACCTTTTGCGGCGAGCTTGACATTGCGAAGAAGATGGCTGAGGGGAGTTGGTTATATCGTCCATGGATTGAGTTGGGAGGTGAACCACTGGGAGGTGGTGATCGTCATTGCAACAATGCGGCAACAGCACACCATAAAACGATGCACAGCAATATATGTCGGAAGGGTGCGGATTTTAATGAGACGGCTACAAAATATGGCAAAAACACGCACAATTCACCGGGATGGTCTGGGAGTTTGAGTGGGGACGGTTGTCTGCCTGTCTGCCACTCTGGGCACCGTAAATGCTCAAGGTGAGCTTTAACGCGCCAATGAATGAATGAATGCTGATCAACCCTGCGCCAGATGGTAGCGAGGCGAAAAATGACGTGACGGCAAGGGATATCGGTTAAATATATAGCTGACAGGCACCAACTTTGGAGAAGGGGTTGACGAGGACCCAAAGAAGAGAAAGGAGGAAATTGAAAACTGTTGGGGATAATATAGTTCACTGGAGGTCAAAAGAAGGGACAGAAAGAAGGGAGTGGACTGTCGGGGGTAACTGAGTTGGAGAGAAAAGAGTTAGGACAAGCGGGGAAGATCTGTTTCGCGGAGATGTATTCCCTCGGCAGATCGGGAGGCTGACCGCGTTCTTGTCGATACGAATATCGTTCTCCCTGGCAGCCGTGTGGAGATTGGTAGGCGTGTCATGATCTGTGAGCTGTGAGTATAAATGACGCTTTCAACTTGATGTCAATCCTTACGAACGTGTAATCTTAGTAGCAGTAAGTCGTAATCTGCACCAACACGCTAACGGCGGCTAACTTCAACCCCGATGATGCACCATTGCATCACCCTGCATCACCCCTCGTGTAATTCATGTGACCTCACACCCCCCTGCATCGCAATCCGAAATCATAACAACTTCACTCCATCTGAATTATCTTTCCGATTATCCAGGACCATGAGATCAATCTTAGTTTTCTGGGCCCTGGTCATTGAAGCCCAGTGTGGCATAAAAATAGAGTTCAAGGCAGTAAACACCTAGACCCCCCGAGCCACGCGCCGACCGTGCTCTCCGGAATGCGTCCCAAAATCCATCAATTTGCCTAGAAATCGGAGAGCCCTTTGAAAACCAACCCTAATATAAGCCAAGCCGGTCATCCGACCTTGGCAGAAAAGGTATATTTCTCGTTTCTGCCTCTTGGCGTCTAAGTTCCTCCTTGTCTAAAAACTTCCGAAGAGCAGAAACGTTTGCGTTATTGAAAACTCGATATGCCGCACGTTGATCAGCGTCGTGATTCTGACAACCACTTGGTCAGGCGCTGTCCAGCAACTTTTGGAAGGTTCAAATGGAATACCTCCTGTGCTGCGTCTGAAAACCTTGCAATGCCTTTCCTTTTGAACGACGGGACCCCAGTGGCGGTCAAGTGCTGCAATCGAACTAGCTTCTTGAGCAGAAAATGCAAAGCATCCAGCGACAGACGGTCGCAATATGAGAGATGAAGTCGCTCCAAACCAGTGGCGTGCTCAGCCAATGCAAAGATGGCGATATCGGTGAGTTTATGAACTCTAACTAAGCTCAGACGTCGAAGACTGTCCAACCCGGCCAGTTCAAAAACCGCCATATCGGTGAGGTTACGACAAACTTCCGATACTCAGTCAGCAAAGGGCATCGGAATCATCAATTTAACACCTACAGGCGACATCCACGCATCGAAGATTGGGACATGACCGAGCAAGCTTGACAACCCCCCGGTCGGTGATATTGGATACGTGGGCGAGCATCAACACGTCAAGGTGATCACCAAGGGTGCAGATGCTTTCCAAAGCCCGGTCAGTAAGTTGGGTGCAGCCAGAGAGGATAAACGTTTGAAGCTTTGGTGCGTGCGCAACAATGCCAGCAACGGCTTCATCTGTAATCTTGCAAAACCCGACATCTAAGACTCGCAAATTCTCGGCCCTTGGTCGCAACATTAATGGCGATAATGATTCCAAGTAACTTGTGGGCCTAGGAGGTAATGGTTTCTCGTCAAAAACGGGGAAGAAATCCTGTCCACCTGGAGACGGAAAGGCCCTATCAGTAAGGAGCGGGCAACGCGCAAGCCGAAGTGTGCGCAACTTTCTATGCCCGTTGATTGGTAAGTAACGGAAAACGCAATAATCAGTCGAAACAACCTACTCTCACCTCGAATATGACCATATATCTCGCACTGAAATCGCCGAAAGTAGCGGGAGGTCACAAAGTTCGAGTTCCACTAGCCGCGAGCAAGATTTCGCTATGGCAGAAACGGAAGGATCCGTCACTCCGACAACTCCATTTAACAGGATCCATTGTAAGGGAAGGGACTGGGTAGCGAGCTCAAGCACTCCGATGTCCGTCACCTGAGTGCATTGAGAGAGATTTGCTCCATGGAGGTTTGTCGCCGTTCTGGCAAGAAGGACCACAGTTTTGTCTGTTGTGTCAGGGACACCAGAGAGGTCCACGGTCTCAAGGTGGGGACAATTGGCGAACGTCCTGGATAGATCCTCATCCGTGATGTCTGTTTCCTTTACATTTTGCAATACAAGGCCTCGGGCCCGTCGATATTCCTCCTCTGTGGGTGGTCGGTTGACAATCTTGATCATGTCGTCGTGAAAGGATGTCGATATTGACTCGTCGTCTGGGTCCAACATGTCAAATACGTCCTGATTATGTAGCTCTTGTGGGATGATTCCGAATAATTCTAATGACAATGGTGAGTTTAGGTCACACCTTCATGCGGCGTGTGCCTTCGCGAAGTGATGCGTGGAACCTACGTACAAGCGAATAGAGGTCGCCAACGAGTCGACTTGATGGAAGAGAAGAACTGGGAAGAGCTCTGGCTCAACAACGACCTTGAGGAGGGAATGAGAATGCTGAGACTGGAATAATGGAGGGGGAACCAAGAAACAAGCATCTTGTCAAAGCACCTCACAACCATGGTCGGTTGTAACGCTCAGGAACGCCCACGTCGCTTATCACCCAACCCCCATGTCATCCTCCACATCCACCTCTTCGACACCCACCGCGAGGCCCTTGCACGCCACTCCTTTGCGGCAACCACTGCCAAGATCAGAAAGCCGCATTCCAGTGACCCCTGCAGTGCTGCGGTCCATATTCGCTTCTTCACGCACCCCACACGAGGAGCGCTCCATTTCGCGTGTCGCTTTCTTTAGGTATCATTCCCCATCTTGAATTTTGGAAAACATTTTGGACTGATGGTTGTCGGAAAGGTTTGCCGGTTTTATATTGAGTTGTGTGGGCATTGGTTTGGCGGCAGCACGAGGCAGAGGGATGAAAGCAAGCGCAAGCCTACTTGGCGTGGTCTGAATGATCACAATGGTACGCCCTTTACAAACTTTTGACGAGTAAGGATCCAAATGAAATTTCGCCTATTCTACAGGTCCAGATCATATGCTTGTATCATTGATCTAAAAAGCAAACACTAAAACAGATCCACGAGCTCTCGTCGCGGAGAAATCACCCCGACCACCTTGCTGCACTGATCAAAGACACCCCCTCGCTCGTACGCAACGAGATCCTGCCCTTCCAGATTTTCTGCGCGGATACCGAGTAGACTTTCGAGATTTGAAGTGACCAATGCATATGCTTCGTGTTGGCCAATACGCTTGTTGGATTCAAGAGCAGCCTGTTATCCCGTTGATTCAGTGCGCAGCACAACGCGTGATGACAGCATCATGCGTACCCATTGGAGGTCGAACCGCGTGTTCCGAGCTTCCCATCCTTCCCGAACGCCCAGACCGACTGTTACCCCATGCTTCAGAAGGGTCACCAGCGCAGTATCGTTGGTCAGAGGAGGTCCTGGTAAACTGGGTACCTAGTTGGGAGGGGAAACCCTGGAAGCAATGAAGCAGACGTACATTCTTCGGTCCTGCCATGTCTTGGGAAAAGGCCGAGCTGGAGTAAGAATTACCCCAACTCCTTCATTGCCTAAACGAGATTAGAGTCCCAGAAACCCGCAGCGGGCATGCAAATAACAGGAGACTCACTGAGTTCCCGAGCGAGTAGGTGGGCTTCTGAAGCCCCACTGAAAACCATCCTCATTGTCGATCCGATCCTGTCCTCGACTTCGGCCTTCATGATTAGAAGCGAGGCCATCACGTCCGCGCTGTGGACTTCGATTACGAGTGGTACCACGCCCTGCAACGAAGGTTAGAATAGTAAATCGAATAGAATAGTATATTCCCAAGACTGACTTCCGCTGCTTGCTTGAACCAATGTCCCGTTTCTTTTTCTCCGCTCTCCCATCCAAAGAGTAAACGCCTCAACCCTGCAACCTGAGTGCTGACACTTACACCCCCATTCCAGACATTGGGTCGAACTATGGTCACATGCAGAGCTGATACGTCCTGGATGATGGCACCTCGTTCCATAGCGTGTGCGGCTCCTGTGGAGAAACTTGTCGACAACCCTGTGATGACAGGTCCAGCCGTCCAGCGACCAGATTGAACCAAGTTGGTCGTGGCAGAGGTTACCCCCGAATGATACGCCACCCTAGGCGACGGTGAGTAATACAGTCAAAACACTTTTCTGTGTAGCCTTACAAGGCATTCCTAGTGCTGAACGTTAGCGCGTCCATCGTTCGCGCTATGCTCCCGACGTCGTGAAGGATTGCGGGCACATTCTTCGTGAACGCATCGTATAACATTCCGTCTCCTGTTGATGGCTCTTGCTGAATTTCTTGTACACCTAACTGAGAACCAAAAGACATTAACCCTGGAGAGATTGCGCCGCCTTGAAGGTCAACAGTTTGGCCGTTGGCTCCGGAACCAAGGAGACAGGACATCCCCCCCATGCATACCACATTGCCCCGCTCGACCACTACCACACCGTCGCCATCCTCACCGGCGTAATGAGTTGACAATGCCTCTTTAACCATACCTTGACCATCTCGTAACCAGACTTGGCTGACATTGCGAAACACGACTCGGCCAGACTCCTTTGATTTGCCGAGTGGCGGAAGCCCTTCCCACAGAATTGCCTCCTTTCGTTGCTGGTCCCAATCAGGCGACGCTGGCACTCTTCTCCATTCCGGATTCTCTTTCCCCTTTCCTACTTCGACAGGATGCTCTTTCCCGTCCTTCGAAGGCACTGGAATTTGAGCCACACCATCGATCCATACCCGAACAGGGGTAGCACCAAGTTGTAATGGATGAGAGTCCCATATGACGACGTCCGCGTCCACGCCTTCCTTCAGGATTCCGATACGGTGGGAAAGACCAACGGCGGTGGCAGGCACTGAAGTGACAGCTGCGAAAGCTTTAGACGCAGACAAGCTGAAGTAGTGGGCTTGTTGAGCCTCGTAAATGAGATACCGGGAGTTGATGATCGGATGGTCGGACTGAAATTGCCCCATCAGCGGGGACCGGACCTTTTTGAGGATGGGTAAGGGCGAGGCTCACCTTCATCGCAACGGGAATCCCGTTGTCTGAGAGGACTCGAGGTGCGAACTCAGACGCTCGAAACGTTTCGCGCTTGTCCCTGATGATGGTTTGGTATCAAAAGGGTGGAAACTCCGGTTCCAAGGAAACCCACCGGGCACTGGTCGCAGATAATGCAACAGTCGGTACACCACCCCAACTGCATGTAGCGAAGCCCGTTAAAAACGAAAATGAATGTGATGCGAGGATTTATACTGACGTTCGTTTTATCACATCCGGTACCAGGTATGCCTCGGAAGCATGGTGAAACGAAGCAATTGGAAACTCGAACTCGTTACTGAGCTGGTGGGCACGTATTATCAGCACTCCTCCACCAAAGGGAGTGTATTCAACGTCACTCACTCGAACCATATTATCGATATCAACGGCTTCGTAGCACTGGTTTGAAACCTAGTGGCCATATCGTCAACCGGTGGGATCTCGGGACTCGGAATTTCAGCGGCGAACCTTGACCCGCCCTCGTAGAACGTCGACAAGCATCTCCCACTTGTAATCTTGGGGAAATTTCGCGTCGACAGAGTCCCACAATCCCGCCTGGGCTTTGACACAAAAGTCGTCTTGTTCTTGCTTTAATTTCCTAGCCTGGTTGTATGCGTTCCGCATAGCCCAAACGGTATCCATGCGTCCTCCATATCTCCTCAACTCTTCACCACACGCTTGTCTATGGCATGCATCAATCGAGGAAGCCCTGCAGACACGAGATCATTAATTAAGTTGGATGCTTACTTCAGGTGCCTCCAACGTGAGGCGGAATCATCAGGATTTTTCGTTTTGAACGGCGGCTCGATCAACATGGAAGATACTGATCTCTCAGACGTCTTCCTCAACTTCATCATGAACGCTTGTCCACCTAAACACGCCACGCAAAAAGTCAGAAGGAAAACAAATGAACACAACTTCTCGCTCAATGCGCACCGATAGCGTTCGCACTCCCAGGAAGGACCTGCACTGAAGTCACCCCTCCCGCAATGGCAAGCTCGAACCCGTCGTCGTGAGTGTCAAACCCATCAACACTCCGCAACCAGGGTAAGACCGGTCCGAGTTTGGAGTCCAAATCAAAAGAACCTAAATCGCGCCGAGGCAGAGCAACATGAAGCAACTGGATTTCCTAGCATGCTGATAACATACCAGCTGTGAAAGGGGCGCTGGCCAGGCCAATATGAGAATTCAAGTCCACTAGATCACACATTCAGTCCCTCGAAACACGACAGACATGCGATTTCAGCCACTTACCTAAACCAGGTGTAACCCACGCGCCATCCGCGTCAACCGTGATCATCCCTGGCGAGTTCAGCAAGTCATGCGGAATCCTCCCAATCCCCTTGACTACCCCTTTATCCAACAACAAGCTCCCATGAACGACAACGGTCCCGTTCTTCTCCCCAGTCATGATGTTACAATTTTTGATCAGCGTAGCGTTCGTCCCTGGTTCATACCTATCCGATCTGTCGCGTTTCCAAAACGCCTCAGTCGGTCCTGGTCTAACTTGCAATGCATTGCACTGTGCCAGGATAGCCTGAGCGTTTGCAGGCTCCCGGTTGCTGCTTGCTGTTGACAGATGGGAGTTCGAAAGGGAATATATGTACAATGTGGTGACCGCCGCCGCCAGCGAGATGAGAACCATCATTCGAACAGAATGGCTAGACTGGCGGGTAGGTTCTCGAAGCATCGGTAAGGGCGGAGTTTTACCAGACATCTTGTTGGTAGCTATAGAGGGGACCAAACATCCTAAGGCTTTTTTGTAGTGGCATGCGTGGGGCATGCAGCACACGCGTTGCAAGGGAATAATGAAACGTCAAACGGCATCACAACTTCGCATTTAAACACGAGGTGGACACTTTACGTCACAAATTTAAAATGCTCTCTACTTCATTATCTGATTCCGAAAGACTTTCTTCGGCACCACCTCTCGTCGACGAAGAGCCTTCGTTTGGTGTAAGAGTTCCTGCCGGTGTGTCTGGGTCTGCAATGTCAGCCGCACTTGTGACTTTGCGCTCTTTCCGCTTCCTGGTACCGGCGGGTGGGCTGGCCGGCAATTGAGCTTTTTTCAGTCTCAGGATATCCATGATTTCTGTGTAAAGGGTGCGTGAAGGGCAATTCGACTTTGTAAAGAGATGTGCTGACCTTGATGGGTCATATCTTCGTAACCTTTGACACTCCGCTTCATCGTAAGCCACCGTCGTTGTAAGGCATGTGCGCTCCAAAGATTCCAATGTACGTCGCCAATAGTCTTCCAATCTATCTCGGTGTCATCCCGAACATTCAGCGAATCGATTCTAAAGCCTGTCAGACAACGCGTCTTGGTCATATGGTAGGGACGCACTTGTGCACAAGAATGAAAGCATCTTGTTGGCTCCAACGAGGTTTCTGCCCATCGTTTTTCACGGTTTTGCTTAAAGCGTCGGTCCTCAAACAATCGTCAGTTTGGGTAATGAAAAGTGGTCAAGTTGCTCACCACTTGATTCGGCATTGTTGACGGCCGCGCGTCCCACCCATTAGTTCGCTGACCCGTCCCCAGAACACATCGTTGTCGATGTCCTTCCCTTGGTCAATGGTCATAGATGTGACGATTCGTGTAAGTTGATCTTCTTCCTCCTTGCTCCACTGTCCTAGTTCAAAATGTGAGGGAAGTGAGTCGACAAGCGAGGGAAAGCCGCCAACCTGTAACGCGGATATCGCGATTGACGATGTGATTCCTATACCGGTCTCGACAGTCCGATGACATGCGCATTACCCGCGCGCTGACCTTCTCCCACTGTTGACCAAGGTCCGCAACTGCTCTAAAAAGGCTAAATCAGGCAGCGCCTCACATGCAATTACTAAGGATAACGCACTGCTTCAATTTGGCATCCTGCTCTGGTGTCCACTTTCCTTGTTGCTTCATTGGATGATGGCTCCGACGAACATGATGATAAACGGCTATCAATGGGCGATGAGGAATAGCGGACGCTGGATTTATTCTCTTCAGACAAGCGAGCTTTGATAAAAGACGAGTACATACTAATCTCGGTCCAAAATGCGTTGTCTTTGTTCCGTTCATTCTTGGGGAATATGATATCCTGCAGCTGCTCCGCGGTGAGCTGTTTGTGCTGTTGACGACAAGTTTTAGAGCTGTGTACGCTGAGAGGGGCGTCACCAATACCTTGCGATAGACCTCGAGTGCTGTTTCCAGTTGCTGTTCCTCAATCGCGGAAAATTTGCCTTTCTTGTATTGTAGTCCTAAAGAGACCATGAGCAAAAGTTGTTGTGCGGAAAATGAACGGATGACCTTGTGAGGTGACCATCTCTGCGAGTTTGCTTGCATTCATCCACTTGTTAGCAAGAAGGTAGGCGTGGTCAGGATTGGCTGGGTCCTGGGTATTGAGGTGCTCTGCACTTATGGTACGCCGCTGAGGAGCAGGTAAAGCTTGAGGATTCTTGCCAGAAGCCTTCAATATGCTGTTAGATTGAGCAGGTATCTGGTTCAGAGGGGTCGCGGAGGTGGAACCCTCTGCCGAGGAGAAGTTGGCTTGGCCATAGGAAGGGACATTGGCGGCAGCAGCAGCCTCACCCAGCGTCCTTAACACGTTGGTGATCTTGCTGATATCGAGATCCTGCAACGCACGGAGAACGTCGTCGTTGGAACCAAACGCAATGTCGGAGAATGGGAGGCCAACAGGGGATGGAAACATTGAGGTGGAGGAATAGGCCGACGGGTCGAACATAGAGAGGTCTTGGGTATAGTGATTGGCAACGGAAAACTGGCTGTGAGGATCTAAGTGCATGCCACCAACCATTGGTTGCATCTCCGGCGTCGTAGTCGCGGCCGCGACGATGGCGGAAAGCAAAGCTGTAGTTGTCGCGTGTGGAGATGTGTCCGAGTGAACATCGTCCGCACTGGAGGTGACCTTGTCTTTCTTGGATCGCTTTTTCTTCTTCTCGCGATCTCGAGAGGAGGAAGGGCCTTCAGTGGTCGCTGAAACGTGATTTACTCCGATTTCTGGGTCTGACGGCGCGTGCTTGCGCTTCTTTTTGCGGTCTGTGGATGCAGTGGCCTCTGGTTCACCTTCCTCTCGCTGGCGTTTCTTCTTCTTCTTCTTGATGGCTGGCTCAGCATTTGACAATTGTAAAGTGGAAATATCTTTAAGGGATAGAGCTGGCAAAGTTGAGAGATTTTGAGCCGTTGACATGTCGTTTAGGGCGGGCACTCGTCCAATCTCTGACTCTAACGGGAAAATGAAAAGAAAAACACAATAAAATCGTGTGACGTGTGACGGGATGATCTGATTTTAATCTGATAAGATTAAATAAAAGGGAGATTAGATTACAAGTCTATGTCATCGTCATCATCGTCAAACCACCGTTCTTCTACATCGCGTTCTCCATCTTCGTCCAAACTTTCATCCCAGTCTACCTTGTCGTAATCAATGTCCTGTCCAATTGTTTCATATATAGGATTAATACCGTTTAAAAATCTCACCTCAAGCAACCCATAAATAAATCTTTCCCGTATCAATCGTTCAAATGTCGCTTTTACCTCATCAAACGTGGGCAACCGTTCTTTCGAGCCAGTCTCACTCGGCTCCTCGTCGCTTTCGCTCTCGTCTTCCTCCGGAATAAACTCGTCTTGCCGTATTTTCTCCCGACGCAACACTCTGACCCTCTCCGCAGCACGCTCCTCTTCATACTCGCCTAAGAGCCTCCCGATATTACCCACATGCTTTTTGGACCCTCTCAAAAATCCGTTCTCCGCCCACTGTTTTTCCTCATCTCCAGCCTCGAGACCTTGCCTCTCTCGGCCCTCCCAAAGATTCGGCCAGGTATCCCGCGCTGACAGGAATTGTAGTTCAGAGGGACCAGCATTCGACCATTTTAAGCGTCGGTTCCTGATTGCTGGAATAACAGTCCTCTGTTTGGGACTTGTGATTTGGCTGAAGTGCAATGAGATGTGAGGTGGTAGTTGGCTGAGATGGTTTTGAAGAAATAATATTGGTTCTGTCCTGGGTGAGGGCTTGTAATCTTGTGGTAGGCCCAAATATGACAGTGGTAACGAGAAATCAAAAGGTGGTACTACTGTTGTGGCCATTTGAAGGAGCAACGTTGAAACGCCGAATGACTTCGATGATGTTGTCAGATTCAATTAGTGACCGAAAGCCTTGAATCATAACAACTACAAATAGATCACCCCTTAAAGCTTTGACCTTCGACTCGAGCTCGTCGATTGACCAGTCGCCATTATCACCGATTGTAATGGACTCCAAAGACTCTCAGTTCTCTGAGTGTCGTTGGGGCTGGTGCACTGCCACCTTTCCTACTTTTGGTGAACTCAAATATCATGTTATCAATGATCACATTGAAACTGCGACACCCATCAAGAGACGGGACGTGCTCATGCTTCGGAGGACTGAAGAAGGGATCGGAGAAAGTCTGAGCTTTCCTCAGCATAATGCGAACACTTCACAACTAGGTAAGCTTCTAATATAACTCTTCGTTGCTTTGCTTGACCAGCCTCAGTCAATGCCACTCCCGATCATAATTTATCAATGTCTTTGCCGTCGCCACCTGCATCGAGCCCCACTCATGGGTCACCTAATCTTGACAATGAGGAGCCAGAAACTCCGCATATCAATTATCCTCCATCCCCAGGTGCAAACCAAGTTTTGCCCGATGCAGACACTTCAACGAGTCAACCATCCTCACTCATCCCACCTTCTCCACCACGTCGCGTCCATGAAGGGCTAGATACAGCCCGGCAATCAACTCCTGCGGCGGTGCACTCCCATGACCTTCATTCTGAATTTACGACGCCCAACTTTCGCATGCTTTCGTCTCCAGATGCCTCACCCACCACCCATACACCACTTTTAGTGTTTCCCTCTTTTGACAAGAGGGTGTCTGACGCGCTCGGAGGGACAACGACGCCTCCCTCCAACCAAGTTTTTGTCAACCCTTCAACATTGTTTCAGGCGCAACAATCGACTCCCGGTGAAAGCTCTCATGGCTCTTTTTCCTCGACGAGCTCGGCGGATTTTGTCGAAAGCCAGCTCACTCAAAACTCTCCAGAAGGCCACTCTTCTTTTAATCCTGCTCCGCCCATCAATGCTCAGGTTGCGCGACCACCCATCACGGTTGCCACCGACGCAAATGCCGATCGTGCCCAATCTGGATTGCGAACGCCGACCTCTGCCAATGCAGAGCTTAGTCCAATCTTCCCATCATCACTAAAAACCGGAGCCGCACCCCCTGCTCATAGGCAGGCGTGGTATCTTCCTCCAAGGCCGAAACAAATGTATCGAAGTGCGGCGCCGTCCGACGGGTCCCCAACGAAACGCTTCGACACCTTCCGGTCTGGCTTTGTGTTTCTCGAGCCACGGGGCTCGGCTGAACCATCGCAGTTGCAAGTGCAGTCCATCGACTCGCAAAACTCGCTTCAATCGCAACCTCCCCCATCGTCACACTCCCAGAGGAGGTCACAGGAGCATGACGGTTCGGCCGACTTCAATGTGCAACCATGTTCTTACCCCCTTCAGACGCAGGCGGCATACCAGAGCCAGATGTGATGGTTTGTCCTTTTTTCTCATATCATACTTCGTGTTGTATAGTTTGGGGTTTTCTGGCATTCCTGTACATGTACTTCATTTGCGATGTCTTTAGAGTTACAATATTGGATCAACAAAAGTAAATAATACCTTCTTTTCTTGCACGACTCGGACCCATCCAGGCATGAATGAGGAGCACACAGAAGAATATAGCGACACAAGCCTGATCTTGCAGAGACCGGCGTCGGAGGTGCTCTTGGTCGTGTTCATTCACGGATTCAAGGGGGACCACGAGACTTTCGCCGGGTTTCCAGATCGCATGCAACACATTCTTTCAGAAACTATCTCAAACATTTCAGTGGAATGTGTTGTCTTTCCGGCCTATGAGGTACGTTCGGGAATATCCTCTTGTTACCCGTCTCACAATCATTCATATCACAGACTAAAGGCGACTTGGTAAGCTGCAATCCCCCA
>CEMH01202407.1:0-11957 GCA_001179725.1 Macrocystidia cucumis | reverse complement strand
AAACCCAGATAAAGAGAGATGCAGAGTAACTCGAACCTGAACTGTTGACTACGCTACCCATGAGTCCCCTTACACTGCAGCAACGTGACTCGCCAACGGCAGAAACTTCCTCTCACGGACACTTCTTCCGTGCTACACTCCCACTGTGCCTTCTGAAGAATATGTGCGGTTCACAGGACATCCCATCGTTCGGCGTGCACCATCTCCGCGCGGTTGGAGGATTCAGGTGAAGGGGACACACTCCATGGAGCTCCGTCTTTTCAAAGTCGAAGTGATCAAGTTCGGATTAACTTGATGACGCATCGACTTCGCGACTGACAGTCTTGTTTCCGAACCGGAACCATGTCAACTTCGGGGTGATCTCTGATCAAGTCTCGGCGACTTTTCCGACAGACGGCTCTCACGCCAGAGCGTGCGGGGGTAGAATTGTAGGATTTGGAACTGCAGTTATCATGCAGAATTGTTCAACCGGAATTTCTGAAAAATGCAGAATCATCATTATTATCATCATAAGTGCGAGAACAAAGCATGGGAATCAAAGTTAGAAAATTCTCTTTTTTCGCCCCTTTACCCAGACCAAACAGCACCACCAGGAGCGGTATAGCTTTGCAGGTTGTTGTAGATGTTCACCTAGAAAAGAAACAATCAACTTTTCACACTTGTATAAGTTGTCAAGAGAACACGTACAGTAATGCCAGGATCGCTCGATTTATATGTCCCCGGAATCGAGATCTTGGGAGGACTAGCGCTTCCGCCGCTTGAAATCTTGACTTGGGCACAACCTAAGTGGAATTCAACACCACCGCTTTGCCTTTCGTCTAATTTGATGAGAAATGGTGGGACTAACCAATGTAGAATTGGGCTCCGGGGTATGACGAGGCAACGTGAAGGGCAATCTGCACCATGCGTCAGCGTGTTACCCACAGGAAATGAAATTTTCAATGGGACGAACAATCTCGGCGCGAAGCAAATACTCTCCTGCGGGCAAAGATGCAGGGATGACAACACTGTGCCTTCCTATCATGCCACTCAGTTTAGTACGCGCTCAATTTTTTTCGACGGTGTGCAAAGATGCAGGACATACCCGAGTTCGTGTTGACTACATCAGTTGCCCACTGCTGCGAAGTGGGATTCAGGAGCCCAGATGAGTATATTTTCGTCCATACAGCGCCTTGACCGTTGAAAGACGCTGCAGTTGAGGGCGCCTTCGCGACGTAAACCTGAACGGGACCCTTGTGCCCGCCAGATATCGGGTCTTCGCCAGTTCGCTGTGCGTGCTGGTGCCATTCGAATCTACATGAAAGGAGCAGAAGCGGTGAGCAACAAATCATAAAAAATGGATTGGGCTGATGATACATACGTGACATTCGTCCCAGCAGGGATCGTGAGGGTGCTTGTCGAAGTCCCAGTCAACCCGTTCACGTTACATGTGAGGTCTGTGGACGTGACGTCCGTAACGGGGTTGTTGTTGGGCGGGATGCGCAGGTAGGTGTTGAGTCCTTGGTCTTTCTAGAAACGAAATAACGAAATCGTCAATTTGTTCCGGCTCATCAGAGACGACAGAAACCTTACACCAGCGTTCCATATATACTGCATGGTGACTAGCAAGACCAAAAGCCATCAGCAGCTCGTCCGCATCGACAAAAAGACGGAAATTTACAATGAGCATTCGCCGCGATCGCGCTGGCGAGGATACCAAAAGAAATCTGAAGCTTCATTTTTTGTGTTCGCGATTGCAGGGGCTTTGTTGGTATTGCAGAGACAGTTCTCCATACGTTTGCGGGTTTAAATACACCAGGACCTCGCCTTCGTGACCTCCCCACCACCCCCACACGCATGTTACAAAATAAGCGAGGTGCAATCATCCGGGTGTCAAATATAGAACGATGGAGGACCCATGATCGCGCCATCCTGTTCTAAAACTGTATCTTGTAAAGAAGATCCTCAATTAATGACGGTCCAACCTCCTGCCCTACTGTTGTCATGCGTACCTTGTTTAGTTCTCAACCTTCGCGGATGTATGAAGAATATCAAAGCTTCGTCACGCGGCCAAGGCGCTATAAAAAGATATACCGAATTTGAGGCGACTTTACCCCAAAGTAGGCACGGCAGGCGGAGGATGAATGAACGAAGGAGAATGGTCGGCGGGTTGAAAGGATCGGAAGGGTCTTATAATATGACTTCATCCACGGGCCGTCGGATCTACACCACATGGTGCAGTGTATGAAACAGAATAGAGATGTCGCTTTTGTCGAGAAATCGCCGAAGAAAAAGAAATAGCGTGAGAAGAGAAGCTGATAAGAAGCCTTGCGCCGCAAAAAACTGCAAATTCACTCCAAGCGGCAGGGCAAAGCCGACGGCGAGGGTCTACATTGCTGAGACAGTGTTTGCTTCAAGAAATTATGGGATTATCACCGCCTAGACCTGAAAACAGCAGGATTGAAGTGGACAGGAAGGTGTTCTATTTGAGACAGCAAGACGTTTCTTCTGGTTTTTCTGGTCAAATTGTGAACAGGGATGCGGCTTTCGACCTGACGGTCAACGTAATGGGGAACGGCTGTATGTGACTGGATGCTCATCAACTCGTGAATTCTACTAGAAGGGACTTGACAAGTACCTGGTGATTCCAGTCGACCAATCTAACGGAGGTTCCACCACATTTCCATTTCCATCTTTGGCTTTGCCGATGACGAATGCCGCCAGGATGCTTGAGATGTTCAACAGCAGCGACTGCTGAGCAAAGTGGGCTCCTACGGTTGAATTCGGCGTGAGATATTATACCTTGAGCGAAAAGAAGTAATTCCAACGCACCTGGGCATGCACGGCGGCCGAACCCAAATACGAATTTATAAGGATTTGTTTGGGGAGCGTTCCCCAGATGTCGGTTTGGATCGAAAGTCATGGGGTCAGGGTAAAGTTCTTCGTCATGCGTAATCGCCCTAAGAAAACCACTGGTGAGAAGGTCGTCGGTGAATTCACTTGTCGGCTTTACCATATATTCGCAATAATTGTACTTCCTTTTGGGATTCGATATCCCTCATAAAAATCGTCGGCCGTAACACTGTGACGAAGGCCTGTTGGGGTCAGGACCAGGGACATGGCCAGCACTTACCCGAAAAGCTCACCTAAAGGCGCAACAGGTCCCCAACGGAGTACTTCCTTTAAAAGTGCAGCGACATAGGGAAGAGAGTCGAGATGGTCAAAATTGGGTAAGCCTTCTCCTACGACTTCGTCTACTTCAGCCTGTGCGCGGCTCTGAATGTCGGGATATTTCGCCATAAGCCAGAAGAACGAAGTAAGGACAGAGACCGTCTGTCAAGGTTATCCAGATGAGATCAGTGTGCTCGAACAATGAATCATCGAGATCAAACTTGCCGTATCTGCACCTCCGATATAAAGCGCCGCGCTGGTCCATTTCACTATTTCTTGACGTTCCTTCAAGTCTTGATGCACCACCTCTTCGAGCAACTTCGATGTAAAAGACTCAGCGTAGTTCCCCGCAATCTACAAGGACCGTTTAGTTTGAGGTAAGAAAGGTGAGGTTGTTAAGGAGAATACACGGACGATCGCTTGTTTCGCCCACTTGAATGGAAGAACTTCCATCCGATCCAGGTCCTTAGCCAGGGCTTTCATCTTTGTCATGCGTTGGAGCGCCCATCGCACTACGTTGTCATTTATGCGTGAGTTGAGAACATAAGAGAGTGGAAAGAGAGTACTGACAGCCAGGAAGAGCTTCCAGTATGAAGCGAGCGGTGTTTGAGATCGTTTCTGTCAATCCCAACCCTTCCTCAATGATTCGCACAAAGAGGTCGTCATCGCCCTCCACTGTATATCCATAAGCTACTTTGAGGATAACTGCGCCGGCGTTTCTGATCATGTCGTATGATCAGTAACAATGTGCAAGAATGGACGAAAACATAAAAATATCAGTCGCACCTCCTGATCTGTGGCACGAATGTAGCTGGAGAAACTATGAGACCACGTAAAAACACCTTGGTCTCCTCAAGCTGCAGTTGCTGATAGTCCGTAACAGCACGGGAATTCAGTCCGGAATGAAGCAATTTGCGATACACTTTGAATCGAGGGTGGTTGACGGACACTCCGAAGACGGAAAGATGGCGACCAAGAGCTTCAGCGATTGGGGAGCGGGGACGATCAGAGTAGATGTTTGAGCGAGATTCCAGCAAGTCCAACACTGCTTTGCCAGAGTTCAAAACGATCACTTTGCTCGTAAGAACTTGCAAACTAAATATGTTCCCTTGTGTAAAATATCAGCGGCACACTTAGTTGGTGAAAGCGGCGGGTGTTGGTACTTGCCATACGTTTTCGCCCATTCCGTGTAAGTAAGCCAGTATTGGTGACGAGGCAACTGATACAGGTTCCCAACGAGAAAGTTGCCTTTTGGTCCTGGAGGCAACGGTACCTCTCGCCCACGAGTCGCAATCCATACGCTAGAGGCGAGTAAAAGCGCGAGAATCATGTAGTATTTGTCTTCTACAAGCAAGTCAGTTCAAAAACATTCTTCATACAACACGAGAAAAATCCTCACCCATAGTCGCGTTCGTGATAGCTGAGCGTCGTACAAGGTGCCTTTCGGTGAACGTTGTAGCACTTCCATCGAGCACCTGAGATTATAAGGCGCGTCCATTCGTCGTGGACCGTTGGTGCGAAGAACTTGGTGAAAAATCAACTTGAACGATCTGTTAGGAAGCGTGCCAATTTTCTGACGTCGGGCACAAGGAAACTCCTACTTCGAGGCAAGATTTGAGGCCAGCATCGTGCAATGAATGTTGGTGGCGGATGCAAGGTACGGTTGGATTTGTGGGTGGCTATGCGGACCGAATGTTTTGGAAACCGGGTACCAAAGTACCCACCCACCTTAGTTACCGACCTGTCAAAGATTAGTCATCCGATCAGGTTTGACCGGGCCGTGATCATGAGCGAAAACCCAGTTTTGCACGCTCGCGCGTCGTATTCGCCCCCCCGAAGTTGCCCAAAATAGTATCGCAACGACACGGCGGCGTGTATATATCGTTTTGTGCTGATGAATTGCTATTTAACTTAATAGGCGCTCACCGACAATATCTCACCCTGCGAAGAAGAGTCATGGCGTCACCGCTTATATCAGCACATCATCCATCATAGATTATGGAAGCAACCTTGCCTTCAACTTCAAGCTGACAGTCGAGGATTGATGACGTCGATGATTCCTTTTACGACGAAGGAACGCCGTCCCGACATCCGGAAGGATTGCATCATTCCCTCAAGGGATCCGCGTCTCGCGATAATCAACAATCAATCTTCACAAATGAAGAGGTTGTGAGCTGAAAATCATGGTCTCAGGCCACGATGGGCTGTGAAACAATTCTGAAACCTACATTGCTACAATCTCCGCCATGAAGTGATCCGTGGGTCAAACGAGAATGTTGGCGAATCCAGAACTTGCGAAACGATCAGCATGTACTTTCCGAAAGTGTCCCCCTTTTGACCACGCGCTTACCAGGCCCGAAGTCTTGGACTCTGAGCTTTGTGACCGCAGTCGTACATCGGTCGTGAAGTCGACCGAACGCACACGCACTAGTTGCGAGAACCCTTCACTTCTGAGTTTCGTCGCGAGTTGACAAACATTACACAAGGAAAAATGGACCGGGGAACCTAGCAATTGGATGGCGGTCAACTCATTTGGATCGTTTCGATGGAAAACAAATGGCCGTGACAAAATCTACCGTCCAGGTCTGTGCCTCTTGGTAAAGTTACAAAGGTAAACTAGCCTTGATAAACCATACAGCTATATGTACAGCACACAACTAATCTTTGGTATAGATGGTGACGGGCTTCTCGGTTGCGGACTGATTGAGTGTGGGGTCTTTGAAGAGATGGATACGATCCCACTCAGAACCATCTTGCTTCTTGTGGTAAAGGATCTTGCCGTTGGCGTCGAACATTTGAACGGTAATCCACATTTGGTCCTCAGGCCCACCGCCAAGGATTTTGTCATGAAAGCCTCCGCTATCGGAGGAGAAGGAGCCGTCAGCAGGGGAAGGGAGTCCACAAAATGCTCACATACGCTATTTCCGCGTGAACAGCACCGTGATCGTCAAAACCCAGTTTCGCCGCTCCCTCGTACGTGGCGTCGATCACCTGTTGCTGTTTCTCGGGGGAATTCTTGTAGGCTATGTTGCCCTTGTGAGAATGAGTGGTAATGGGACGGGTGGCGCGAACCGAGAGTATTTTCGACCCATTATTTGCAGTGTTGTAGACGACGCGGAATGGGATAGACATCGTAGTTCAAGTGGTGAGTGCTCGAATGAGAATCTGTGACCACCAAGCAGGTTTTAAGGCCGCTGGGGCCAGTGATATGTTTCTCGATAGCGAGGGTGCAGGGCCAGTCGAGGCTGGGAGGCCTTGGGTGGCATTTCGAATGGACACTCCGTTGTGAAACTGCAGAGGATCGATCCCATGCCATGCCTTCAAGTTTCCTTAACCATCGTACTAAACCCCATACGCCTGTTGCGAAACGGGCAATGGAGGCTTCAATTTGGAAGAATGAAGGAACATTCCTTTGCGATTCCAAGGACGCCACTCATCGCGATTTCTTAACGTTCTGGACTGAGTATGGACTAATCAATGGCGGTGATGAAATGCATTCAGTCAGAGAGTCACCGGAGATAAATATTACATAATATATCAAATTATGGAATAATATCGAATGCTAAGTCTGCTCCTCCAACGTCCCCGGCTAAGCTCATGTTGCGCCGCGCACTTGGTTGTAGCCTCCGCCAACGATTTACTCTCCAACCAATCGCTGCTTGTATGTCGACAGTCTCCCCTATGCCTACCGAGTCTGATGAACCCCCGACTCTTACGTTCCCGGAGGAACCTCTGGGCTTGCCCGCCGATGCAGGTTATGGTTATTTCCAAGGCACACCCAACGACGTCGTCGGTCCCAACGATCGTTTTCATCTCCATGCGAAGCTAGGCTTTGGAACCAACTCGAGTGTATGGCTGGCAAGAGACCATCAGTAAGTTGACTGCCTCACGCATTGTCTAGGCACTCACCGTTATGTCATAGGCTCAATCGCTACGTCGCGCTCAAAGTCCTCACAGGACATGCTTCGCAGCTAAACGCAGACAAGCTTTTGCGCGAACTTGCGGTTCATGAACGCGTGGCCTCCCTTCCCCTCGACGAATCCAAACACTGCAGTCGCCTCATCACGCACTTCACGCACAAGGGCATTGAACAAGACGGTGAACATCTTTGTTTGGCACTTGAACTGGAAAGGGCCACGCTCGACTCCGTATGGAACGCTCATAACATCAAATTCCACCCCATTCCGGTCGTCAAACGCATACTGCGCCACGTTCTGCGTGGAATAGCCGCCCTCCACAAATGCGGTGTTGTTCATACAGGTACGCGTTTCTCAGTTCCGCGTCATCAAACAAACCTCCATTTGTTTGTCTAGACATCAAACCGGATAATATCATGGTCAGCCTCGCCCCAAGCTGGTCAGATGAGACCGTCTCTGCCTGGGTATGCGACCATCCTCCACGCGCATACGGTCCTTTCCAAAGTCTTAACAAAATCGTGACTGAAGCTATTGTATCCGAACGATTTCCTCCTCCTTCCGTCGAGGAACTTGCGACATGCGATTTCAAAGTAGCCGACTTCAGTAACGGTTTGTTTGCCAGGCCCTCTAAATAGTGCTCCAATGACCTTTTGATAGCCCAGGAGCTGGATGACCAAACCACGGACCACATCACGCCGCTCACGTTACGCGCCCCCGAGGTCGTCCTTGGAGGTCCATGGGATGAAAAAGTTGACATATGGACGTTCGGGTGTCTGGTATGTGGTTACACCACCCCAATTATATATATCACGAACCACGTCTGGCAGGTTTTCACTATCCTCACAAAGGCTCACCTCTTCCCAGATGGCGTCCACCCCATCCACCACCCCTTCCTCCGGTCTGATGTTGATCTGAATGACACAGAGGGCATCGAGGTAGACTATCTCCTGTGGCTGATGATGGTCATGACGGATCAGCGATTCCCACCCGCGGTCCTTTCGCTCTACCCAAACAGCCCCAGGTATTTCGAGTCGAACGGTACGCTTGCTATCTTCCCGGTAACTTGCCGCTGACCCCACCCCCCATCTCGTAGGTGAGATGAAGCGCTTCAGATCTATCGCGCGCAGACCGCTGGAGCAATGTCTTCGAGATACTGGCTGTCCAGCGTCGGAAGAAGATATCGCGGGGGCTTGTTCGCTTATGCGCCGYTGCCTRMAACTCAATCCAACCGCTCGYTCGTCTGCACAAGAGTTGCTTCWRGACCCATGGCTGAARGACYCCAGTCSGTAGRACGCCTCCCTGTCTTGGCGGCGTAWCTGTGAAAGTGCAAAACTCTCGTAACGTTGTATTATGTCTCGTGCCTCGTAATCTCGTGAACCACCTGGCAAGCCTGGACTCACCATCTGTTTTTACCATTAACTCCATCGGGATTGAGTGACAGGTGATATAGCAATTCCAGTACCCAAAAAAAGACTGGATGGCGTTCCCTCTGGCGTCCCCTTTGTCACTGGCTTCAGTGATTAACAAGAAATATGAGCGCAGAACGAACCTATCTGCTCGCGTGATGTTTACACCTGACCTGGTTCATTGTTTTTGCACTCAAACTCAATACACTCTCTTTCACGCCGACCCCATGACAGACGAATCCAAGACGTCAACTCCGCGAGTTGTCCAATCCTTGTACTGTAAATCCAAATCTCGGAACCCGGTGTACACGTCTAGGAAACCCGATGAATAAGTACGACAATTCCAATGGCTCTCAATATCACCACGAGGTGGTTCAACCATTCCATTGGTCTGAAATCTAAAAGATGAGCAATGCCAAGGGGATGATCACTTCATTTTGCGAACTGTTTGGCTCAAAGCAGTCAGCAACGGCGCCCCCACCCTCTCTTTTCCAGTGTTCACGAAGCCGTTGTTCTTCAGTATGTTGTAAAGATTTCGGAAAGATACAATCTCCATGTTTGATGTAATCAATAGGGTATAACGAGATTGTCGGCCAATTCAACACTTGCGAAACTATCAATATGTCTAGTACATACTTTCCAAAAGCAACCCCCCCCCTCCACCCTATTCACAGCGTCGCCAGGCCCGCGGCGTTGGGTCTTATCGTCACAGCGCAAGGGAATGGCTGTATATGACTTTGAATCGTGTCATCTTGTCAATACCACACTCTCTCAAGAAGGGCAGTTGCGGGTGGACACACCTGGTAACACCTGAAGACCATATCAAGGGTGGCTCGACGACCTGTCCCTGATCGTCTTTCGCTTTGCTGATATCAAAAGTCGAGAGTACACTTGAGATGCTCAGCAACAACGATTGTTGCGCGAAATGGGCTCCTGAGAAAACAAAGAAAACAAAACAGAAGCCTGGTTTAGTGCATTCCCGGTTGGAAGGGGAAAAAAGACTCGGTGACAGACCAGGGCACACACGACGACCGAACCCGAAAACGAACTTGAAAGGATCTGTTTGGGGATTTTCTCCTAGATGTCGAGTCGGATCAAACGTGGTGGGGTTGGGGTAAAGCTCTTCGCTGTGCGTTACCGCCCTGATACACAAAAGGATTATCATCAGATTGGATACAGGAGTTGTACTAAAAGAAAACGCGTACCAGATGTTAGGAATGACGATGCTGCCCTTCGGAATACGATACCCCTCGTATACATCATCGGACATGGCGGAATGACGCAACCCTTCTCACAATCAATACCGAGAGCGAACGGACAAGTATATTTGAAGGCCTACCCAGCGGTGCGACGGGTCCCCACCTGAGTACTTCCTTCAGAAGCGCGGTCACGTAAGGAAGAGAGCCAAGGTGTTCGAATTTCGGTAATCCATCCCCCACGATCGTGTCTACTTCATCCTGCGCTCGTTTCTGCACTTCGGGGTGCTGGGTCATCAGCCAGAAGAACGAAGTAAGAGCCGAAACGGTCTATGTGCGCGGTCCAGTTTTGGCTTTGTCAGTGCTGGGGTTCGCCAGCTGGATGAGTTTTCGTCACGTACGGTGTCTGCGCCTCCAATGTAAAGCGCCGCGCTTGCCCACTTGACGATGTCTTGATACTCCTCTAGATCGTCGTGATCCTTTTCTTCCAACAACTTGGACGTGAAGGACTCTGTATAATCTCCAGATTCCTAAATATAGGCGTCAGTCTGTGTGAAAATCGTGAGAGAAGAATGCGTACAATCTCCTTCTTTGCCATCTGGAAGGGTATATCCTCAACCCGGCTGAGCTTTTGGGCTATATCAACAGCTTTACGCTTGTAAGTGAAACCCGGGAACCACGCCGGAACCCAACGCACTGTGCACAGGTCAAATACGTATAAGAGCCACGAAAAACCGTAAATCAATGGGAAACATTTACGGATGGGAAACGCTTCGAGAAGCAAGCGACTCCGAGGTGGGAGCGTTCCTTGAAGCTTGAAACCTTCTTCGATCAACTCGATGAAAAAATCACCGTCGCTTTGAACGCGGTAGCCATATGCGACTTTCAGTACAACCGCACCGGCATTTCTGATAGCAGAGGAAATGGGAATGTCAAACATTTCTTTAGTGACTGGCACGAAGGAACTCGGAGATGGAAGTGGCTCCACCTTCTAATGTGAGCGACGAAAGAACCGGGATTGGTAGCAAGACCACGCAAGAACACTTTGTTTTCGTCGAGTTGAAGTTGTCGGTAGTCAAGCGACGCCCGGGGGTTCAGCCCAGCGTGCATGAGTTTACGATATGGTTTAAATCGGGGGCTAGTGTACTGTGTTGTAAAAACTGAGAGATGTCGACGAAGCAACTCGGTCATCGCCGATTGGGGACGGTCGGAGTAGATGTTCGACCGTGATTCCAGAAGATCTGTGATAGATTTCGCAGAGTTCAAAACGACCACCTTTGTGGTGAATATTCGCAGTGAGAAAATGGATCCTAGATGGATGGGTTGGCCGGTTGACGGGGCGTTCGACGGAGAGGAGCTTACCGTATTCCTTCGCCCATTTGGTGTACGTTATCCATTGGTGCTTAGTGGGCATTTGACGAAGGTTACCGATGAGAATAACGCCTGTGGGACCAGGAGGTAACGGTAACTTGCGTTTGCGGTTAAAGAACCACAGGGCAATGACGGAGATGAAACTGAAAAGTATGACTTGCACCATTATAATAAGGGTGAGCATGTAGTACCACGTCAACTGGAAAGTAGAAGACTTACTCATATTTGGTGGGACGTGGCTGTTCACGTTGCGAAGGGTATTGAACAAAACGCGTGAAAACCGAACACTTTTAAAGGTCCTCTGGAATAGATGAGAAAAAGAACGCTTCCTATCAGCTCTTGTATACTGCTACGTGGAGTGACATACATATCCGCCATACTTCTTTCATAACCGAGGTGGTAGGCCATCGCGCAGCAGAACACTGGGAGCCCTATTATTGGCGGAAGGTTTTCGCCGTGGGTCCAGCCCCTCGGGCGCGGCCCGGAGGGATAGGTCAGCTTGATTACGCCTGCTCAGACTTCCGCTCAGTCCTGCGAAAACCAGGTGCGGGGCTGAGGCTGCATGGTCGACACATGTCGGCCTTTCCATGTGGAGAAAAGTATGAGCCTCACGTTGCTATAGGTGTTTGGAGGCCAGTCTTCATCTTCCCATCTCTTTTCTATTTTGGGCGCGGAGTGCTATCCGTCTGGGACCTCCTCCGAAACTCAGGCTTCCACTACTGGCTATTGTCCCGGTGGGTCATCAGTGACGACGGCCATATTGAAGTGTCCTACGTCGACGTTCGGCTGGTCTCGTCTTGCCTCTGAATGAGCAGGTGGTGGCGGTGACTGTTGTCACCCTTATAACAACCCTTGAACGAAAACTGGTCGAAAAACAGCGGCATCCTGGCCCGTCTGGGTCTGGGTTATTTCCAACA
>CEMH01202403.1:129378-146835 GCA_001179725.1 Macrocystidia cucumis | reverse complement strand
GGCATGATGCCCCCCATTCGTAGGTAGCTGCGCCAATTTTGGTCTGTATCTTTGTCGTAAATTCGATACTGGAGATTGTATGGAAGAAGGTTTTCAAGCTCCAGCGGTGCGCGAAGCTTCAAATTGATTTTTGGACTTGTTCTGAGCAAATGGATTCAGAACAAGGGCAGTCAAACAGTGACCGTGCATTACCGTTGCCCAGTTTCGGGCGCGTCTGTTTGAACCCATGCCTGAAAACGAAACGCTGCTTCCTTGGGGTCTGTATGAGAACATCGTATAGGGAAACTCTTCTTCGACAACAACTCCGTCCAGCGGATGGCGGAACACCATTTGTAACCAAAACCCTCTAAAGCCGGAAACACGTAAATACTAAGAACGAGAATGCAAAGAGCTGCGTACGATCTGGTTGAATTCTCAAACGATTTTGAGTGACTGCCTCGATGGGGAGGGAATAATCTTGGCCAGGAGCGATCTTCTGGACTGAATGCACCGGTTGCCCAGCTTCGTCCACAAGCATGAATTCAAGAGGGTAGAGCGTGAGGTTCTCGATCTTGTATGTTGAACGTAACGTGATGACTTTGATGTTGTCCACAACAGCCACTTCACACAACAAACGGTTCGCATGCTTCTCCGTCCGCGGTCGTAGCGAAAAGACAAACTCGCCCTCTCGGTCCACTGGGATTCCGCGCAAGTTTTCCCAATGTTTTCCGACAAAGTTCAGCCCGATGGTATGTTGCCCCGAACTGACCATATGCTGGGGGGGGTCCATTAATCATGGGCTATACGAGGCTCAAAGGGAAATGTCTACCTCTCGCATCGTTTTCCAGTCGTCAAACCTCCAATCCATAGACGCACCGCTCGCCAGCCGCACTGCGGAATCCTTGATATCTGAACTCGACTCGGAATCGCGCCACACAAGGAGTTCTGTCCCAGTCCGATTTCGAATTATGTAAGGGGCGGAAGTACCGCGAGCACTTTGAAGAACAAATTCGCCCTCCTTATTCCACAAGTTCAGCGTGGTGATCCCCATTTCGGCAAAGGTTGTCGTGAGATTAACGTCAAGTGTGTCAAGCGAACTCAATGACACAGCAGTCCCTTCGTTGTTATCTTTTTTGGCGACCTGTGCTGAGTTGAGCCATACTGAAACACACCAGACTCGAACAACTCACGGAAAATGTCAGGGTCCATGGGTCGATGACTGAGAAAATCAACGGACATGAGCAATGACAAAAAAACAAGCCATACCAGCACTCACGAGGTTCCCAATGGGAATTAGTTAGATTCCAATAGCTGATTTGACTCGTAATAGTCGCGGTGGCATGTAACTGGGAATTTTCATTAAATCAATTCGATAGCTTCATAGGGGTAGGGTTACCTGTCCCGTCCAATCTTTTGCTCCAATGATGAAGGGTTTCACTTTGAGATGGAGCATTGGTTGCTCATGCATGTCACCAATCAAAATCAGCCGGAAGCCATCAAACGACCCTTTAAACTATGAGAAGTCAGGTGGTTGAACCAAGCGGTATACACATAGGCTTACGTCTTCCTTCGATATGACAACACGCGCTTTACCACTTGCAGACACGGCAGGACGGTCTGACTCTTGTGATGAGGGTGGATTTGCGGAGTTGTTTGGATACTGGGTATTTTGATACAGYTCAATCGCTTTATTCACGATGGTCGCGATGAGGTTGATGTCCCGATAAGATGCCCTGAATATAATGGGTTTCGAGTTGACCTCGATACTCATCGTTTGGTGCAAATCAGATGAGCGATTGTCCAGCGAAACTGTGAGGTCGACGTTGTCCAGAAAACGCACGCTCTCCTCCGGGGTTCCCATCCGAGCGAGAGACATCCCAAGATTGTTGACAGTCAGAGCTATGATTCCCTGTCACGTACAGCGTTAGAAGAGCACTAGAACGGATACACCAAATAACTTGCCTGTTGGGAAAGAAGAATTTGCTTGACAGAAAGCTTTATGGACTGAGAATCTGGATCTGTGTCATCCTCGAGAATGCTGATGGCGACGTCATGCAGGTCAATTCGGAAGTCGAGAGAGGACTTCTGTATGGTTTCCGGTGGTGGCGCCCATTCCTTCATATTACTTTCTCTCAACGGGGGACTTGCGGGAACGTCCACGAAAAATTGGAGCAAAGAGACCAGCGGGTCAAGCGCAAATATGATTTTCGGGGAGTCCACTGTCAAAATGGCGACCGCCGTCCCAGGAGTCCCAGAGAAACTGTACAAGAACATGAACTGCTCTCGTTCATGCTGGGCGGCAGGAATGATCTCTCGAAACTTGGTATGACCAGGTCGGGTGTTGCCAACAGTGAATGACCTCAGCACAACCTGTGCTTCTCCAGATCCATCAGCGAGGAGTTTCAGCCGCAAAGTGTTGTCGTTAAGAGCAAAGCGCGCGATCCCATGTTCCTTCAAGGTTTCCTCCGAGCTTGCGAAAGCATCATACAAGTGAAGCTTCACGGCGCTGACCGACACGACAAGATCGACGGACAGAGGATTAGAAGCTTCAGCCTCACTGGTCGTCGGTCGTAGTTCAGGTTGGAGATCAACGGTGGGAGTCCCATTTGTGGAGCTCATGTCTAGCCTCGAACCAGGTTGTACTTGGGCAGTTTCCGGATTGACAAACACCCGAGGAATGGACACCAACAAGCCCAGTAGTATTCGGTATTGCTGTTGCGTGAGATGAAGTCGGACATCGGAGACCCTCACAGAAACCTGGGGAAGCTGTCAGCAAAAACCCAACAAACCAGAGACCACTCACTTGTGTGGCAGGTCCAACGCCCATCTTCGAGGCTCTTTGTACAATTTCCGCGGAGATATCGATATCGTCGATGATTTTGAGTGTGGAGAGTACTTTGTCTTGATACAACTGAGATATGAGCTGGATTCCCCGCAAACTCGCCGAAATGGTGGAGCTCGTGTGAGTGAGCGAATTTCGCGCCTGTATTTCGCCCAGCCTCATGACTAACGCGTCAAGGGATGATGAAGCATCTGAAGGAAGAACAAGGATCGGGGTCTTCACTGATATGTCGAATTTCATCTGATCCATTTCGGACGCGCGTTGAACAGCAACTTCTGTCGCTGCGTCGTACAACCCTTTGAGTTTCGCGAATTGAAGGAAGAAGAGGTATATATCATGTAAAGGTTGTTCGAGGAAATGCAGTCTCAGGGATGCTGCATTCAAGTTTACCGAGGATTTGAATCCTGGGTACGATGCGTCGTCCGGATCGTATGTCTGGTACTGAAAGTCGGCAAAATTTTGACCGTCGATTGAGAGTATCTGTTTGAATTCGCTTCGCAAGGCGTAGTTTTGCGCGGAGTTGGTCAAAGAGAGGCTCCCGAGGCGGCCGGAGACTCGTAGTGTTTTTGGGCGAACAAGGACGCCGGCATCCGCTGTTGACAAGGATAGCGTCGCGAGGTCCATAGACGGAGTGACCAACACAACTGCAGATAGCTAGGATGAGTCCTGATCCAAAAATTGTTGGTCGACGCACTTTGCACTTGAGCCAATTTCAACTGGACACGAATTTTACTGTCGAGGTCCTTGTTCTCCGAACTTTCGACAAGGCTTTCAGATCCTGGTGTTGAAGGGCTACTCGCCGAGGGTTGAGGCGAGTTAGGAACAAACGTGGTCATGATGAAATCATAAAGGGCCAACACGGGTTCTGGTGCAACACGGAAAACGAACGTCGAAATTTTGACGTCCACAGTCTGATCGAGGCCCTCGTAGATCGTCACGAACTCTGGCGAATCTTTTTGCACTCGACAGTACTTCAAGCTGAGGAGATCTTTGTTTTCTTCTTGGGCAGACCCTTGCGAGGAGATGAATGTCAGCGCATTTGACCCCGGTTGTTGAAGGTTCATCGCCACAGAGCTAAAGACTCGAATGAACAACCAGTGGGAAAAGAGGACACAAAATGTACCGAAGCCTCAAATCAACTTTCATGTCGTATTTGGCGAGAACAAATTTCAAAGCAAATTGGCGCAGAGACGCATCCCCCAACAGTCGGTGTTCACCTTCGGAACTGGCCTTGTAGAGTTTCGCTCCCAGAGAGTCCACCTCGAAATGGAATTCGAAGATGTGCTGATGAAGTTCTGGATCCTGAGATTTCTTTTAGCCAAGGTAAGTATTTGGCACAGAAACAGACGTACCTCTCTCGGCCCCTCATCCGCTTCGAAAAAGAGGTCACCATGGGCGGATTCGTCGTCGTCATCGTCATCACCATCGTCGCTGTCATTATCGTCAATGACGTATTCGGTTTGAGAGGATGCAAAGATGTTTGAGGGTAATTGAAAACCCGTCGTAGGAATGGGTTTTGGGCGAGAGTCAGGGCTTTCTCCAAATCTCGGAATACAGACGTCAATCAAGCGCATCAATGCTTTGTATTTGGCATCCGACATATTGACTTGGAGTGTGGGTAGCTTCCCCGAAACCTTGAATCGTGGGAGGTTCAGCGCGGTGGGCACGATGGAGTTTTGAACTTGAAGATCGATGTCCAGGCCTTCCAAAAGATGCAAGTTGTCGCTTGAGCCAGCAACAAGAGCCTTCCGACAGGCTTCCAACTCGTGGCCCACGATAAACTACGAAACCTTTCAGATTGCGACAGCAAGACAGTGCGCGAATCTCACCTGAGCGGATCGCAACTTCAGAGTTAGTTTGTCGTACATTAACTCCTCGAGCTGTCTATAATCATCATCGTTGTATACCTGGTTGCGTTTTTGGTGGATCAGGCGTATTGCACTTTTGTCTGCCAGCTCGCTTTGGATGGAAATGTGACCAGCGTCCACAATCAGGTGGCTGGATGCGTTGGTGTTGACGCTGACAACGAGTTGAGAATTGAATACACAAGAAAGGTAAAGTAAGCAACTTCTCGGGGATGATAATTACAGGCGCGTGGATGTCCATTTGGATATCTATAGTTTTGTGCGTCTGCAGCGCGAACTCCAGTCCTGCTCGAGTTTCTTTTCGAAAGCCCTCCAAAGTCTCGCTAGCGACGTTCTAGATGTGGGAGTAAGCAAAAGGGTACTTAAGAAACTCGTGGACGCCTACCAAAAGTGCCTCCACTGACTCCATTTGACTCGCTGGAGGTTTGAGAAAGTGATATACAGCTTCGACATATCCTCGGTGGTATATGATCTCCATGTGTCTCATCCTGACCGTGAGGGCGCTATCCGCTCGCTCGTCCAGAGGGTTCTTTTCAAACTTGACGAAGAAAAACGGCTCCGTTGGGGGGTTTTGGAGCACCGAACGATCATCGTAATCCTTGTCTTTGACATAAACGATTTTGGGATATATGGTGTCCTTCGTGGTGCCATCGAAAACCCCAAATCCGCCCAGGGAGATCGACGCTTCTATGTTATCAGGCCTTTGAATCACGTTCGCCCTAAAAATGTCGAACACGATTGAGACGACATCCAGGGGGACACCATGCGGATCCTTTTTCAGCGCAAAGGTTCCTTTATTCAAAGTTGCGGCGATCCTTGCTTTTAACGAATCTCGGGGAGCGTTGAGTGATTCCATCAGAGCTGCTTTCTCGTCATAATCCAAAACCTCGTAAAGTTGTTTGCGTTGTTCATCCGTCATTGGACCGGCGAAGTTAGATTCTTGTTCGGAAGGAGTTGCAGAAGAGCTCCACAGCCAGCTTGTCCAACTTGAGGTTTGTGGGGCTTGTTTGCTCTCAGCCTGCAATTTTTTGACAGCAGAATCTTTGCGAAAACGGGAGCGGGCGATGGAGCGGTAGAATCGGATGTCTTCATATGTCAGTTTGCGTTCAAGGGCTTGCAGATCGGTGGAGTCCTGTTACAATCAGCAATTGCCTGAGTGGGGGTTGAAAGCAACGTACCGATCCCATCATCATGTTCGCGAGTTTGCGCTGGAAAAGTTCGACATATCGTTTCCGGTCATCTCTCCGTTCAGCAAAATGAGCCCAGGTCCACTTCCGATTCCTCTCCTTAACGCCCTCGAGAATCGCGGTCAAAGCAAAGATCAGCCTCGACCTCGCGGGGCTCGAGGAAAATTCAACTTGAGGGCGATATTTTCGGTACTTGGTGGAAATAGGTGAGTTTTGGCTGAACCTGCAAATGAAAACAACCTGACCCACCTGTCGCTGACGCATGTATATTTGGTACATGTCAAGTAATGAGATAATGTCCCGGTATTGAGCGTTGTCCAGGCCCACTCCGATCTCATCGAAAGACAGCTCAACATCGAATCTGGGGGTTTCATTACTCATTTTGTGATTGACAGTGATCTGTCAATTCCGGTGGTCGTTTGTATCAACATAAAGACGTCTGTATGCGTGGAACCGCGAACTCACGCGACCTTCTCCAGAAACAGGTTTGAGAATGAACTGATGTTCTGACGCATCATTGCCATGAGAGATCTAAAGTGGCAGTGCAGTTGAGTACCAATCAAGTGCCGCGCATGTCCGGCTTACAGCAGCCGTGAATTTTGCGATGGCTTCCGCTGGAGGAAATCCGGCCATACTTGAGGAGTCTGTGTCGAAGTATACAGCCAAGGATTGCAGGTTCGCTAGCTGAAAAGAAAGAAAGGTGTCAATGACACCCAATGCAACAAGCACATCCAATGCAAGGCAGTAATCAACGAACTTTGTGGATGGCTCCCGCAGTACTCTCGATGAAAGCTTGTTCCCAAAGGTGATTCACTGACACCGCAGTAAAACTTGCCAACGTCACTCCAGCGGAAAAGGGGTGCTAGGAGACAGTCAGCTCCGCAAAGAGGTTGGAAAGATACGGCTTTACCCCCGGAACGCTGACACTATCTTCATAGCGGATGTGGATATTCTTGATAGTGACTTGGATGTTGTTAATGATTTTTGCCGTCAATGACTCCCAAAAACCTTGAGGCTGCGAGGAGTTGTCTGAGGCATGATTAGCGCGTCCTTAGGGCCCCACAGGCGCATACCTGATGATGTTTCTGCCTGTCCCTGCATATGGAGCAGTTCTGCATTTTCTAATCTCTCCGCTTTCGCAGCCTGCGCTCTCTGCTCCTCTTCTGCGGGGTCCAAGTTCGATTGAGAAGAGGGGACTACTAAGAGATACACATTCTCGATGAATATCTCAACGGGTTGATTTCCTAAGTTTCTCCAATGCAGCGAAAGGGTGAATGTTCCAAGATATCCTGTAAGAAAGGATCGACGATGAGTGTACCAGTTTACTATTGGTCCGGACTCGATCGTGTACCTTCCAGAACGTCAACGGGGAGACGGAATTTGTCAAGGGCTCCCTTTTTGAGACGCAGGTTCCGCAGTGTCAGACGGCCTAAATCGACAGTAGATATAACTTCCGCATGCAAAAAGGTTAAGACGAGGTATCGGGTAACTCACCTTGGCCAATTCCATAATTGACTTGATTGAGGTCTAAATTCTCAACATATGGAGCAAGAATGCGGTTGAACAGCTGAGAATGGGGGTGAGAAACGAGGCTTGTTCGCGTAGAGCAGAATACTGACGACGTTCAATACTTCCTTGCCTGGGTCAAGCCACCACATATTTCCTGAGGGTGGTTGTGAACGATGATGCTAACGAAGCCACTTGTCATCAGCGCCTGGGGTCATTGGCGATGTCATTGTACGTAATCAAGGGGCCAGAATTCCCACACGGATTCTCGGCCCAGCACGAGTTCAAGCATGCTGCACGGATCCTGACGACGTTTTATATGTATGTTGTAAAATTTACTACGACAATCAAGGGGTGTTCGCCTCGTTATCGGACTCGTGGACGTCAAAGGGAGGAGGTAAAGCTTTTGACTTTCTCCGTCGAAACCCCTCTCATGCTTACTCCGCCTGAACATCATCAACAGTAAACCTCCGCTTTGATCCTACGTCTGGCACTAATAGCGCAAAGAGCTCGTTAGTTCTTGCGTAGTGGCTTCTCTGCACCCCAATCCACTTTGTATTCTGTTGAACCGAAGTACTTGATCGATCATGCCTCGACCTTGAACTGTTTTACTCCTAGATGTGAACGAGGCCTGTCCCGATCAATTCCGTTCATTTACCGAAGCTCTCGCGTGTGACCATGCAGAACCTACATAAAGCGAAGGGAGTCCAGTCCCCAAGGCAATACTACGACTGTTTACGCCCCCGACCCTTCCCCCGTCACGTCCTCTACTAAAAGCATTCGCCCCCTCCGTCTCTCGCCGTCATGACCTCGTCATTCAAGTCGTCAGTGCCTTCAGCGGACGGCTCTCAACATTACATACAAGTGGATGAAGTAAGATCTTCGGAACTGACTCCGGAATATCGCATTCTCACCCCATCTACAGTTGGACAGTCTGCAAAATGCGGTTGAGCCCTTTACGAGGTAAGGCAGGACCTAACTGTCGATTGACGACCGCTTGCCTAAATTTCTTCATGATCAGAATGATTGTCCACTCCGGAGTGACGGATGTGCGGATTAGTTGCTCGATCCCTACATTATGTGCCGCTTCAGATTGCTGTGATTGAGAGCGTTTTTCTTCTTTGGCAGGGTTGGTTCTGACGATCATACTAAACCACAGGTTCCGATCTGCACGATCTGCACGACTTGCAAACTCGCTCATTGGTTTTAGTGCATGATTTGCTTCGTGTGTTGCGTGACGCTGGGGTGTGTACAATGTTTGGGGTGCGGTTCAGCTGTAAAAAAAAAAGACTGATCACGGAATGCAGGTCCGAGCGTCATATCGGCTTGCTCCGTCAAGCTCGTCAAATTGTCTAATCTCTGCGCTCCCTTCCGAGAAGCAGTCGTCACGAAAGCGGGCTGCAAGCTTGATGGCGCTACAGGATGCCAAGCCAAGCAGACGGTAAATAACCAATGTTCTCTGTTTGAATCCGGGATATATCGCTAAGGCGGGAGATACTTTCAGGGAGAATGTGTTATTAGCTGATTTGGAATCGGGACCGTGCTTGATACTTTATTAGACTGGACTGGAATGGGATGATTTTTTCTCTTTCTCTTTCATTAAACATGTGATAGTTAAGAATTGAACGGAACGGAGTTGATGGATGATTACCTAAGTACCCTGGAACGTGACAATTTGTGTGACTATGAGTTGATTATTTAAATTTTGTTGTATTTTGTTCTCTTCAACGTGTTCCTCCCTCAAAGTCCTCTCTCGCCATGGCTCCCCTCGCTGATTTTTTGTTACCTTATGTCCCCTTCTCATTGCCAAAGCATCTTACCTCCTTCATATCAGGCCAGACTCCCCTATCGACCACTTCATCCGTTCTCACTACCCTCATCGGTTACCTCGCCCTCATTTTTGGAATCCAGGCGCTCATGAAAAATAACAAGCCTCACAAGCTTACTCCACTCTTTCAAGCCCATAACGTTTTCTTGAGCTCGGGTAGTTTGTTGTTGTTGGTCCTGATGTTGGAGGAGATTCTTCCACTTGCCTACCGCAAAGGTATTTTTGCCGCAATCTGTTCAGATGAGGCCTGGTCACCTGTATGTCCTTTTCTTCTTTCCTGAGAACTCGACATGACACCTTTGGCAGCGAATGGAATTTTATTATATGATTAACTACTACTTCAAATATTTGGAGCTCCTTGACACCGTTTTCCTTGCGTTGAAGAAGAAGCCATTGCGTGAGTTGTTGTTCTAATTGGTGCTGGTATACTCACTAACGTCGCGCAGAATTCCTCCATGTCTTCCATCACTCAGCCACGGCCTTGCTCTGTTACTCGCAGCTGAAAGGGAAAACGTCTATTGTACGCGTCTTAACACTTGCCAATTTTGACCCACCCTTCTGACGACCATCTCAGTCCTGGGCCGTGATTGTTCTCAACTTGGCTGTCCATGTTATCATGTGTTAGTGTTATCGTCATCTTGTTCTTGTCTGCTTTTTCTTACCTCTGTTTAGATTACTATTATTACGCGACTGCCGGTGGCGCGAGGATCTGGGTAAATTCACTCTGCCTCAAATGCGTGCCGGTGACTGACTCGGTTTTAGTGGAAAAAATACTTGACGACCATGCAAATCACTCAGTTCATTATTGACATCGTTGTTGTGTACTTCGGAAGTGAGTTCCCTGCGCATTACGTCTGGCAACCGCTCATTTTTGACTGTGCCTAGCATACATGCATACCGCTGCGACGTACTATCCTGATACGCTCCCTCACGTTGGAAACTGTGCAGGATCAGAACCATCCGCTCTGTTTGGATGTGCACTGTTGACCAGCTACCTTGGTTTGTTCATCCAATTCTATTTCAAAACCTACAAAACTGCACCAGCGGTGAACGGTTCGGCGAACGGCAATGGCAATGGGAACGTGTACGTTGCATCTACTTTGCATCTGACTGCTCTATGCTCACAGGTCAACAGCAGCCGTAAAACGGACTAAAATTCCTCGAGGGAGACTATCTTTATCCGAGCGGTTCTAGAGAGGCCTTATATACCCAATCTAATAGGCAACATTAGTAGACATTTTTGGCGGCATCTGCAATCAATTTTGTCCGACCCCCTCATCCACATATGGGTTTTGTAAGGCTGAAGTGGTGAAAAGGAGGATTAAAACAAATGGGTTAACGTCTCTCTGATGGAAACCGGCAGACTTGGCGTTTGAGCAACTGGCAATTTAAAATATAAACTGATGGTGTTAGATTCAATCGTTATTCTCGCCTTTGTGGCAAGCGACCTTGTGGTACATCCTCGTCAAACTTCCGCCACAACCTATGTTGGCTGTGGCCCGTTACACCCGTCACTTTCATCATCCTCAATTTCCTCCTCCCCTTCATTCTATTCAGTCCCCCGTCCCCGTCATCATTCTACTTCCCGTTTCTTAACGGCCATCGACGTCATGGCTTCGTCTTGGAGCCCTTTGCCACCCTCACGGTCTGAATTACCAAGAGAGTTCTTGGTATCTGCTGAATTGTATGTCTCAAACGCTGCCGGCGCTACTCTTCCTAAGGTTCGTCACTCTTCTCACTCACACCTCGGCAAGTATCGACCGGGACACAGCCAGTATCACGCAAGAAAGCAGATAAGCGCGAGCCTACGAAGACAACAAGTCACCAAATCTTGGACGACAATGTCAAGGTCAAAGGTTAGTTGGTGGTGTTAGAAACTTCCTCGTCTTACCGTGCTTTCCAGAAAAGTCAAGCTGGATAGGTATTTCCAGGGGGCCGGCTGCGACTGGCCAATGGAGATCTGCTACATGCAGATTATCCGAAGAAGGGGAACGATGCCTGTTGAATGTTTACGTTGATGTGAGATCCCTCTGAACACAATGGAACCGAGCTCACTTCGCCACAACAGGAGAGCATTCTGTTTCAAACCGTATACATTCACCTCCTCAACCAAACGGATATAAGACAAACGGATAGCTCTCTATTCTTCCGCAAAGATTGTATTGGGATATATTGTGCCACGTAAGGAATCATTAACCGTCTCTATCAATGACTAGAACTCTGTTGCAGGGGGCAGCGATGGACTCTGACGCAAAACGTTGAACCCGTTTACCTCCAGTTCTCCAACACTGACGCGTGTCATACCTGGCTCTCCCTCCTTCGATCATATGCCATTCCTGAGATATATGGACGATGGTTCTTCACAGGAGATGGTGGCTCGTACCGCATGTGGCGCCAGGTCGAGCTAACCATACTTCAAGGTCGAGGTTTGGGCACATTCAAGGCATTCGAACCCAACGACGGCCAATCTGACGCGGATACACTCGATCACGACCTGTGTTGCGACATCCATCTGAATGACACCATATGTGGTCGTACCACGGTCAAGAAGGGCATCGGATCCCCAGATTGGCATGAAAGCTTCTCTTTTCCCGATCTTCCGCCCTTCGAAACTCTTGATATCGTAGTTTGGAGGGAGAAGAAGAGTTTGAGATGGGCAACTCTGGGTTCTGTCCGTATCCCACTCAGTACTTTTCGCCGAGGAGAAGGTGTCGAGGGCTGGTTTCCTGTTCTTCACAGCGGGCCTGTGGCGAGTGACCTGCAAGTAGGGGAGCTTCGGCTGAAGGTTCGCGTGGATGAGTGAGTTCTTCGACTAATGATGTCTTCTAGCTTGAAGCTAACCAGTTAAAGAGAAATAATTCTACCATACCATTCCTATTCTGGTCTTCTCGCTGTAAGGTCTTCTTACCCGTTTGTCACAATGGTCTCTCATATCCTTTTAGACGTTTAATTCCCGCAATTTCTTGGATTGGATGTCCGATTTCGAAAGCAAACTCAAGTTGAAAACGGTGTCATCCCAACTTATGTCCGTTGCTGTTGCTAGGAATGTTCTCATCGAACAGGTTCAAGCCCTGGCGTCCCGGGAAGTCGATGGAACCCCTTCATGTGAGCTATCTCTACTTCTTCGGCAAAGATAACACTGAACCTGATCCCACCAACCGGTCCAGCTCATCAAACTTTGTTCCGAGGAAACACCATTTTAACAAAAGTAATCGAACTGTGCATGGCTTGGTACGGGAAACCGTTCCTGGAGGCCAGCGTTGGCGGCGTATTGCGAAAGATATGTGCCGAAAAGGTCGCAATAGAGGTTGACCCCATGCGAAGCGGCAAAGGCACCAAGGACGTCGAGCGCAATGTAGAGCTCCTGATAGTATGGTGCCGGGAATTCTGGAATCAGATTTACTCTGTGCGAATGGAATGTCCTCAGTACGTTTTTTGACCTGACTCCCTAGCTTGGCTTATCAGATATCTTAGAGAGATGCGTCGACTCTTTGAAACCATCCGAAAACTTGTCGAAAGCAGGTATCAAGCCGATGACCAAACGCCTGAAAGGAACAAGGAGTTGCCTTGGCAGAGTGTTTCGGCATTCTGTTTCCTCCGTTTCATTGTTCCTGCCATTCTCCATCCTCATTTGTTTGGCCTGTGCCCAGGTATACGGTGACAACTCTAGCCTGTCGAGTTCATCTCCTAAAATTATCATTTCAGGTCTTCCAAGTCCTCAAGTTCAAAGAAGTTTGACTTTGATCGCGAAAGTTATTCAAAGCCTAGCCAACTTGAACGCCGTAAGTCTTTATCCTGCTATCTTTCGCTTCGCCTCAATAACCCTGCCCAGACTGTTCAAAAGGAGGAATTCATGCGCGGTGTCGGTGATTTCCTTAAAGACAGCGTGCCCTCTATGATCGACTACATCCGCGTGGTATCAACCCCCAGTCTGGAGGGCTACCCTCTTCCCTCTGAGCCGGTAGCAGACCGACTTGATAGGTTGCGGGTCGTAAATTCTCTTCGTCAAAGAGCGTCTGTAATGCCTTCCCTCGAAAGAGAGGCGATACCCATCCTTCCTCATCTTCTCGACATCCCGAGGCACATGTCCATAATCACATCTGCGGTGATTCGTAATTCTTGGAAATTCACCTCCAAAGATGGTCCAAGGGACCCTGAGGACAATCCACTACACGAGCTGTGCTCCAAATGCTTTGAAGTAGAGGAAATCGCCCTTTTGCGCGTCAGCCAACTCGCTAGCAAGATATCCGCCGACCGAAGACGAGCGTCTGCCTCAGTTTGGACGCAGGTTTCCACCCCGTCGATCCCCGCGGGAGCGAACCCTCCAACATCTCCCAATCGTCGGCGAGTGCGCAAGAATGGTCGTCCATCTACTGCGCCCTCCGCTTCGGAGACTGACACCTCTCGAAGAAAAGTCATGATGGGGACTTTACCTTCCGCGCACGGTAGTACAAGCAAACCTACGGAATCGCGGCCGGCAACGTCCACAGCTCAAGGGAGCCAACGACCGACCCATATGAAGTCTCCATCTACGGATTCGCTACCAGCTGGTGCTGCGAGCCAGCGCTTCAACGCTTCTTCGAGTACCACTCGATTTGACCCACCCACCGATATGTCTGATGACCTCGGCAGGAAGAAGAAAGGAATATTTCGCGGAATATTTGGGCGATGATGTGATTAATTTATTATTGGTATTTTTTCTCCTCTCAAGGCGCTCCGAGTTACAAATTTCATGGAGTAGCTCTCAACGGTTTTTGTATCAACTTTTGAACCTCTACGGCCACATCTTCCGAAGTGCTTCTTACTGTCAATCGGCATAGCTATTATACCCAGTTTTTAGAACAATGAACGGATTCATGGGCCAAGTGCTGGGACTCACCTTGGCGTCCTTGTTTGGCTCCAACCTCAATAAGCAACCGACCTTGCCCTCGGTTGACATGTGCAAGACACCCGCGGCAACCAAGTTATTTGGATTTGGATCAATGTCGTCCAATACGTTGAGGCGGTGTCCGGAAACAACCTGGCGGTTCTTTTGCAAATCCAATTGACCACTCGCATCAAGCTCCACAGGAAATACGGACTGAGATTCTCGAGGAGGTCCACCGATCAGCTTCCATCGCTCAAAGAAATCCGATTGAGCGAGTTTGACGTGTTCGAAAAATTTGGTAATGACCACTGGGAGTCGGATGGATATGGTCTGGTGAGCTCCCGCCAAGAACGAGATGGTCAGGATAGGAGGGGATTTGAACATCTTTTTGCATTCGACGTGGAGAAGTTGTTGTGTCTGGGTCCGCGGGGCAACGGTGCTGGGGGAGATTTTAGCGAAGGATGCAGTTAGCGCATCAGGATCAGCGATGTGGATTGTTGTGGTGAAAGAGGTGAGGGGTGCTGAGACTTTGTTGCCGAGATAGATAGCTAGCTGGCCGATATGTCCCTGGTATCTCGACTTGACACCGACCTGGATTTGAACATCTTCATAAAGGACGCCTTCGGCAGAATAGCATAGTTTGTCAAACCAGCGCTCGACGTTAGGTCCCCCGGTAAGAAGCGGTGTTCGACCCACTGACTCCGCCGGTTTTGAGGCGGTAAAGGCGGAACTGTCGAGGTTGGCGAGTGCACCCATGATCGTCTCGTCCTCCTGTGCCTTCGCTCCTTCAGCTTCTTCGACGGGAACTTTCTTCACAGTGACTTGACGATCTAGATTTGCTTCTTTCCCGCCATGGATCCAGGTACGTTTGTCTTCCGTATCCCCATGTTTTCGATTTAAACGACCCAATAATGCGCTAACTCGGGGAGGGAAGGGGGGCATTTCCTCGCAAACATTTTGCAGCAGTTCGTCATCTTCCGTCCGTGAAGCGAGAGCGTAGAATTCGCATGCACGCTGTTGCAATTCAGAGTCCAGAACATGCCGGTAGCGCTCAAAGATGTTGAGCAGTTGAGGTTTAATCTCCGGAAATACGTTGACCCACTTGATGTAGGTTGACAGGAGCAAGGAACGGGTCGGAGCCACGCAAAACTGGGATTTAGAATGGAGAACGTGGAATTGCTCGATGGGGCTGTATCCCGGTTCGTTGGCGATAAGGTGTCCATATTCCCCAAGGATATAACCTACATACTTTGAGTGGGTGTGGATGATAGGTATGAAGCAACGCACCTCCCACTTTGACCAGACTCTCGTGGGCAGAAGGAGCTTTCAGGTGCTCAAAAATAACTTTAGCAGCGTACTCTTGAAGATCCTCAGTGTTTGTGACGATTTGAACGACGCGGTACCAGACCTCTTCGCCAACATGGTCTCCAGCGGCGCTGATGAGCTGGAGTATGGTATCAACATACCATTTGTACGAACTCGCATACTTCTCGGTTAGGATAGCGATTTTGAGTACCATTTCTTCTCGCAACGCATAGTCGGCTACTCGCAGGTAACGGAGCAGCTCACCGACAATGAGTTCAGAGTTGTCGAGGTCGCACATGCTGTACAATAGATCCAGGGCTCTGCGTCGTACCGAAATATCCTTGTCGCGTAAAGAGAGAATGATGGTATTTTGATGTTTCTTAATTGGTTCCAGAGAATCAGCTCTCGCAGCAAGGTGGGCCATGGTGTCAAGACCCAAATATCGGACGTTTGTTTCCTTGGATGATATGAAGCGCGCCAGAAGAACAGCGGCCGTGCCGACAAGAGGTGAGCTGGTGTCCAAGTGAATTGCAAGGCTGATAGCCTCAAATAGCACGGCGTGTTGGGCGTTGTTATGTTGAACATTGCGGCTCGGCTCCGCACTGTTCAGCATGATCGTCTGGAGAACCTGGTGTAGTAAAGAGCGAAGGGTTGGGTCCTCTGCGCGATCTTAGCTGCTAAGATTATCAAAATTTGGCTGCGACAAACCTGAGGGTGGGTAGTATTGCAACAATCGTAACAGCTTGACCTGGAGCCAGGGCGAAGGCACCTTGTAATACGCATACGCCGCGGAATACTCGCGTTCTACCACAAGCTGATGATGGAATGAGAATCAAGCGCACAAAAATTCCAGAACACTGACACGGTTGAGGCGATCCACTGCCTTGGTATAGCAAACAGCGTATGGTTCGAGATTATCTTGAGCCAACGCCATAACGAGGCTGGTGACACAAATGACGACCCCCTAAGAATGTGAGAAAGATCAACGACGATGTCAAGGGTAAAATTACCAAGTCTTGATCATCCATTATGGAAACGATTCGTAATGCCCACTCCGCAGCGGGTATGACCTCTGGATGTTTACGATACAGTCGCAACAACGTGAGGGCCGCCTTTTTCTTGACGAAGGTTTGCGAAGTTCTGGACCCCAGAGTTTGTAAAGTCAAGACGACCTGGAGAAGGTCTGGGGACTTTGACTCACGGAGAGATAAGAAGGCGGTGAACGTCTTCGACCAACGCTTCCGCCATTTCGCTTCCTCCAACATTTGCAATCGCGTGCAGAGCAAGGCAGTTGTCCACTTCGTTGTTCCCGTCCAAATCCTTTCGAATGGAATTCACCACGAGGCGAAGAAAGTCCGAGTTTTCATGCATCAGAAGAGTGACTGCTAGGTATCCCTATCGTTGGCTGTTAGGCTTAGCTTTGGACTGAAAAGGGTGAAGGTATTATACGCACTATCTGTTTCTCGCTGTATTTCGAACTTGAGATCAGGTTGACGGCCTCCATATGTCCGACATCGATTTTGTAGCCAAGGATGTATGTGAAGATGATTTTGGCGACATATCTAGAATCGTCGCGAAGTACATTTGAGCCTCCTCGCCCGGAAAGGATATCACGCGCTCACTTCTTTTTCTGGTACCCGTCAAGGTTTCCGTCTGTAAAACCCAAGTTGAACTAGTAAAATGGGGAGCGTGATGGAAGTGCAAACCTTTAAACTTCTTGCGGATGTTTGCCATTTCTTTATTAATCCGTTTCTCTTCTAGTTCACGGACACGGGCACCGCGAATATCAGCGATAAACTACGCCGCACGTTAGCACGTCGATGACATGCAGCTTGTGTCATCGTCACCTGGGTCAACCCCCGCATGTTGGTCGCCATGATGGGCAAATTCCTGTAGGATTATGACGGGAGCCGGGGGAGAGTGTATTGAGACTGATGAAATTTAAGAGATGAGGCCTGCCAAATGCTATAAAGTAACGACAGGAACTCGTTCAAGATGAGGCCACTGCCAGGTTTACCACACGAACGTCGAAGATAGAAGACGGTCACGTGTTCTCTGCTGCGGCCCGCCACGCGAGC
>CEMH01202403.1:92470-125003 GCA_001179725.1 Macrocystidia cucumis | reverse complement strand
TATCTGCGTCATTGAGGTCTCTCTTCCAGCCAAGCTCTCGCGGCGCGTTCAATACCATACAAATATTTAAGGCGTATCGCTGCAGCTTTGACATCGTTCCAATTTCCTTCACCTACCAGTATTTCGATTTCCTTGATAGTCTTCTGGATTTTATCTGCAAACCCAGGTGAGATAAATAGCAGGCAGCCGTTACTCACCAACCTGCGGTTTCTTCGAACAAGACCTCTGTTTCAGAAGAGTTTTCAGCATCCTCGATAGACTCTCTTGCTTGCATCACGTCCATCATAAATTCCAGGTCCTGGGCCTGGTCACTTTCCTCCATGGATAGACCCTGGCGGTGGAGAAGGTACTCCACTCTTGAAAGCGGGTGTAAAAGAGACTGGTACGCTTCATTGACTTGGGACGACAGAGCTTGTGCCAAATCCTGTTTCTTCTGTGATGACATGAGTTGATCATTTTATGCGATATTGATAGTTGTACGGACTGATCCTTTGGAGGCCCAGGAATCTGGATGGCAGATACTCTGCGCTTGACGGAAGCGACGTTTCAAAAGGGGGACGTCCACAATAAACGGGTTCGGCTCGGATGGGAGGTCAAATACGTCGTGAGAGGATGTATTAGGGGCAAGACCGGCAATATTCCAACAACGCATGCATGCCGGAATGGCAGAGGGGAGTGGTTGACCACACGAATGACATCGATGAGGTCGAATTGCATGTTGAGAAGGTTGCGTTGAGAGTTGACGAATAGACGCAACAAGCCGATTGGGGCGTGTCCTTTGAAGAGGTATACAGAATCTGGACCTTGAAGTTACTGCAACCAAGTGAGAGAGGGAGAACATGAGGAACTGTTTTCGCTGAGTGAATGAGTGACGACAAGAGAGTGTCACTAATCAGCTGACGTGACCTAGACCGCGAACGGTGACCTCACTCCGAACTGACAGTGACGCTGTCAACTCAATGTCAACCCCAATCTCTTCGACCAATGACTGCGATCACTGAGCAAGACGCTCCTCCTCCCCCTCTGTTCATGAAATGCGACGACTACAATGCTGCAGATCCTGCTCGGAAACGTTTACTGACACAGTCTAAATTTCCTTCGCTCCCGTCCTTTCGCAAACGTCGTCATTCTTCCACCCCAACCATGGATGATGGCTCAGAGGAAAACCATGTCATATCCCCAGGCTTAGATCAAGACTCTATGCTTGCCCATAATATGGACTCAATCCGTCTGGATAATTCTGCCGTCATCCATGGTGACGGTAAGGACCATTACCAATGGGCTATCTTGTATGAGAATCAACGAGGGTGAGTTATCTCCCATTAGAATTGTGCTTCTCTAATAGCCTTGTCGATAGCATGACCATCTTTTCAATTCCCTATTATTCTCGGCTGTCACTCCTCCCGACTGACCCATTGCCCTTCACATTGCCCAACGCATCTTCAAAACGATCCAAACAACCACAGCTATCTCTCACGCAATACCCCCTTCCTGATGGCAACTGGCGTTGGGTTTCCCGTTCGTGGATGATTGACATGCGATCAGACTCTGGTGAAGTCCAACATGACGGATTCGAATACAACTGGTCCTTCCGCGCACACCACTGGCATCCAGACATTGGCCTTTGTAGCGCTGGGGCTTGGGTCCGCAGAAGGCGGTGGGTTCGACTGATGATGCGCCCTGGCGGAGATCATAGCCGGTTAGATGGGGCGAAAACCCCGATTGAACCCCCTTCGATACCCTCTAGGACGAACTTGGCGGACTCTGACAGGAACCCGGATAACTTATGGGCTGGAATTGACCCAGACGCTGATTGGGAAAGGTGCCACAAGCTTATGAAAGATCTGGGAAGGGACGGACTTCGGCTTGAAGTGTGGAAACAATGGCTGGGAGTCAGCCATGACCAGATACTTACGACTGTGTTCAAAGGCAAACGACGAGAGAAGCAGTGGACTGAGGATGAAATTGTGGACAAAACAGAAGAGATCACGGTCACCAATAACGAACGTCTGGAGGTCGTTGCGGTCCCACGAGAGTGGATCGTCCCCGTTCTCCAACAACATGTGAGATTCGCTGTGAAAGAAAACCATGTCAAGTACTAACCACTTTACAGGGAGACTCTATTCTACAGTCACTCGTATACCCAGAGTCCCGTGTTCAATTCCTGAAGCTGTTAAATCTGGTTGGAATGCGAGGAGAATTGAAGAGTCGATTAGGACCTGGAGGGAGTGAGGTTGACTTTTGGAGTTATACTCGTGATATTGAAGAAGAGGCCCATATTAGGCACCGACGATCTGAGAGTGGACTTGGAAGATGAATCGATGACAATTTGTTTATGTAATATGTACCAGTAATGGGTGTGCTTTCAACGTTGAAGCTTTTGAAGGACTTCAAGTTGGACTTTGAATTGCCAGACGATCCTTTACACCCACTTCAAGTCGCTTTACGAACTTATGTTCTCGCTTTATCTCTCGCGACGACCCCTTCTCTCATTCCCATTCTTTCCTCTTTCTTGACCTCAAAATCTCGCTCTCATTCAAATCAACTTTCCGCCTTGTACCGCGTGCTTGCACGAGAGCTCCGCCTCGATAGCTTCGCATTTGCGGTCACTCTATCAGTCGCAGGTGGCTCTTTTCTCAACAGGGCTCTACTCACGTCGACTAGCGAAACAGTAAACCCTCGCGATGATCAAAACGCAACTGGCTTACAACCCTTTCTCAAACGATGGAATCTCAATATACCCCCAATTCAGCAAACATTCTTATCTTACATTCTATCCTCCTCGTTGGGAATTCTTCTTATTCAAAGAGGCCGTCAACGGTTGCTGCTTGGACGCACCAAAAGGCCGAATCAGCCGCCTGCACGATCACCCACCCTTGACCTCACACTCCTCCTTCTTGTTCGGGCACTGGATATGTTCACACAACGGGCCGTTTCACGGTTTTGGCCAGATACGTCCTTGGACACTCCTCTTGTTGGCGAATCCACCACATCGCCTCCAACACTGCCCCCACCCCGACGTCCATTATCCAAAGCGGCACGTAGCCTTACCTCTCACATAGACGCTGGAGTCTTCTGGGCATGTAGCGCAAGGTGAGCGTTCCCCGCTCACGTGTATCTCCACCACAGAACAGAAGCTGATATAAACTCGCAGAATCATGTGGTGCTTTTGCTACGAACCTGAGAGGTTCGTTCCCCACTTATCATTTCTGACAATCAACTGATCAATCCCGCCAGGCTCCCTCGCTCCTACGTTCGCTGGATTAATACCCTTGCAAACCTTGATGGGCGCATGATATATGCATTACAGCTCATACGGAAGGGCTTATGGTCATATGAACGTGGATCCCCTAACCATTCGCAACTGCTTGTGGGGCTTGCGAAAGACATGAAACTCCCACCCGAATGGGGAAACCCCGCTTCCTTGCCCGCTCGGGGTTTGGCATCCGCAGAGGCTTGGAATGCTTTGGGCGTGACTAGTAGGTTCGGTCGTGGTGGCCTCCCTTGCGAAATCGTACACAGCGGAGTTGGATCGTCGATCGGGCTTGCGGGAAGTTGTCATGCGAACGTCACTTTGCGTTTCTTGAAAGCTTTTGTAGAAGCCCTCGCAATTTACATACCCGTAAGTGGGATTCCCTCTGCTTTGAATGCGCTTCGCCAGACTCATGCTCGCCTTTTGCAGGTACACCTCCTGCCCGTCCTTCTCACACGACCCCAACGGCTTGCTTCTCCGCACCATTTGATGAAACCTCTAATGGGAGCCACACGAAGCGCGACCTTCCTCTCCAGCTTTATTGCAATTTTCTGGTACACTGTGTGCTTCACTCGCACCATCGCACTGGCCAGGCTCTTTCCTGGAATCTCTCACGACTTTTGGGATGGACCTTTCGGTTGCGTCCTCGCCAGTTGTTTAGCTTGTGGAACTAGTATTTGGATTGAAAGCGGACGTAGAAGGGGAGAAATGGCTCTCTACGTACTTCCAAGGGCGCTTCGGGCATGTTTACCTGGGAACCTGGTAAGGACGGATCTCCGTGCCTCACGAATCATTGAACGGTACGCGTCCTCTTCATCTTCAGTGATTCTGATATTCAGCTCCCCTCTCAGGATCGTCTTTGTCCTTTCGATATCCTCCCTCCTCACGGCAGCAGTCCACTCGCCAGAATACCTGCGAGGTCTTTCGCGTTGGACTCTCGCTTTTGTGATCAACGGCCCGAACGCCGGCTTTTGGAAGCAAAAACGCGAAGTCGTAACCAGCCCGCCGACTCCCAAGGAATCTGATTGATCACACCCTAACTCATAGTGGACCTTCATTCGCCATTAATTTAACGTTATCACCACCGTCGTTGTCGTCGAGTTTATACCCTACAAAACCTTGGAACCATTCTAAATTACGCAGTCCAAAGATGTAGCGCATGATCGTAAAAGGAACAACTGCCGATTAATGATTCGCCATGGATATCAGGAGGTGTGGTTGGGGAATACGACCATCCAACGCCGTAAGCTAACGATTCGTGTTCTGTGAAGGATTTTGTGATCTGCGGGGTAAAGTCATGTCCAAAATTGATGACCTTGAACCCGTCGTGCATGCAAGCGACGAGCAGATCGTTCTTGCGTGTTTCCAAAGGATGCCATTTGACTCTCCAAGCGCCCCCTCCTACGTCTACATTACATAACGCCCTGTTGAGTTGTCTCGTGTCGAACAACTGTACTGAATTGTTGTAGCTGGCAAGATGTGTTGAGATGGATATAGGAGGGGTGGAGTGTGATTCTCGACCCACCTTCCGACAGCTAGGAGAGTTTCGGTATATGGATGATTCTGGATAGATGTTACGCCTGCTTCGAATCTGACATCCGTGTGCACAAGGATCAACTATGGAACCAAGTGGGAGAGGGAGTCACAGTGGATGGAAAGAGAAAGAGGGGGAGGGAGAGGAGGACCCAACGAACCGTCGATTGCTCGAACAAGGTTGGTCAAATCCTTGACGAGTATCCCAAGCTTTCAATATTAGATCATCGCCTCCTGTATACAGTTGTGCAATGGCGTAAGAAGATGAAAGGTTTATCTGCCAGATGATTATTTTGGGCATACCTGAATAAATGACGTTTGTGTCCCAATAATTCCAGGCTACGGCCCAAGGTTCGTAATCGTGGGCCGTCCATGAGTCGACTACACCCAGCTTCGTGGATTCTGTGGGGCGTAGGATAGACAGAGATCCATTTGAGAGGGAAACAACCAGAGAAGGTGGATGCCTAGTCAAGTTGTAAACTCAATTGAATAGACGATGAAAGGGAACCGCAACGACTCACTGATCAGTTGTACGACGATCTGACCAGTCCATAGCCAAGCACAGTGTTTCGTGGGTCGTGACGTGGACCGTATCAGTCAAAGTTAATGAACGCTAGGGAAGCGTGGTGAATAAGAGGATGGCAGAACGAAACACGCCCGTCTAGCTACCGAGGTTGAATCCCAATCAAAACAAGAGACTTTGCCTTCCGAATCTGCAGCTGCAACCGTTGCGTGCGAGCCTCGAAAAGTGTGACTCCTTTCGGACCACAAGCACCGATGGCCATGAGACCTGGCCAACAAAAATATGTGAGAGTTGTGGGGGTTATTCACCATTTGATATCCAAAACGGCGGCAAGGTCAACGGCGTGAAGGCGTCGCCTGATGTAATTTGAGGCTAAGAACCCTTTTGAGAGGTGAGAAGAGGACACACAAGTTCCCTGCATTTACCACCGGTGGTATTTTGGGCACTTGAAGAGCAAGCAACTGGCCCCTTCGGTGTTGGGTCGATTGGGATTGGGTTTTGGGTTCTGGATCAAGCAGGTATGTGCCACATAATAATATATCTGTCGAGTCTGGATGAGGACAGAACTCAAGAGTATCCGCAGGAAAAGTTGTGTCAAATGCGACCATGATGATGATGATGTTATTGAATGACTTCTGTAACGCTCAGGGCCGCAGCCAAGAACCGCGAAAACAAACACTGACGCTGGTGTACACTCTCAATTAACCCCATCTTGCTCAACTCTTCAACAACTCTCAGAGGCATGGATTTCGTACAAGGCCTTGATCCTGGTCGTCTCGTCCTTGCGGAAACGGTAATTATACCGTCCATGCAGTCCTCGGTGCGCACTGACACGTATGGGCAGGTAATCGCGTTCCTGCTCAGTCCCTTCGCATCCCCACCCTACAACCTTGCCACCCTCCTTTTTGGAATCTATGCGCAGGAGAATACCGAGTCCGTCCGGCCCTTGCAAATAGTTAGTTCATATCGCCCTTGATTCTTGTCGTGCCAATCTCAAACCCCATACTTCCGTCCCGTAGTTCACAGCCCTCCTGGGCGGCTCCGCACTGTTCGATATCGTCTGGATGATAAAAAACGAACAGAATGGGTTTCTCCGATTCTGCACGATCGTTCTTCTTGTACTCAAAGTAAGCAGGCCTAATGTCCCTATTTCTATCTATCAAACGCGTCCCTCACAACGACGCCATCACCTCTTCAAGGTCCCTACTTTCTTCTCCTTCGCTCTCTCCCTCCGGCAACGCGGTGCACAGTTTGGAGGACTAGGTATCCGAGGGAACGACCTCAGCGGGGCAACAGGTACGTCAACATCCCTCCCTTTCATTTCAAGTACTGAGGCTTCTGCCTCCAGTCTGGGCGATGCCTGGCGGGTTTACTTCGAATGGATATCAGCCTGTTGAAGAAGAGCGAACACCAGGCCTCACCCGGCCAAACATCCCAGCCCAACAACATCAACATCAACACCAAACCACTCCCAAAGCTGCTGACCCACGCACCGCCGCCCCAGGCGCGTACCAGACTGTTTGAGTTTTGAAGAGATATATAGCCCCCGCCTGCTTATTCAGAATCCATATCCACTTCCTCGTCTGTACCCTCAAATTGTTCATCGTCCGAGTCGACAGCAGGTATTTCAGACTCGGCAATATCAGCTTCAACGGCGCTCAAGAGCTCCCGTGTGGTGACTAAGAGTTCCATTTGATCTTCGGCCTTGACCCTCGCAAACAGCGCGGGACAGTCCAAGGATTCGCATCTTATCTCGTCGGTGGGGGCTGACCTGGTGCAGGAAACACATAAAAGATGGATATCTTTGAGTTGTTGTTCGAATCCCCGGATACGAAACGCCAAGTCGGCAACGGTGGTGTCCGGGGTGTTCCAGCAGTCAAAGCAGAGGTCTATGATTCCCGTCAGCACTCATTTGGTATTTCCCTGACAATCACGCACCTTGTTCCGCAGGAGCACCGCAGAGTATACACTGTGACCCGTGAAAGTGCACCTCAATGATAGGTCCATCATTCGTGTTTGCGCCCCCGTCTTCCTCCTCCTCCTCCTCGTCACCTCCTCTATCAGTCTTGGTCGGTGACGTCGGATCCAGCGGAACGGCTTTGGGCATGTCGTTGAACCACTGCCGGACGTCAGCCCCGACCAGGTTAAAGATCCTCTCCAAGGGAGGGATCAAAACCCTTGAGATGTAGTAATTTCCGTCGAGTTGAAGTTGACTACGAGGACGAGTCAGCAGGATCCATATCATGCTTAGAAGTGTTTGAGTACCCGTTCTCGAGAAATTTCAAGGGGTCCATCGCCCGGTCCACAAGGCGAAGGTTACTTGACCCACGTACTATCACATATGGTATTCGGTCGCCATACTGAGGTTCGTAACCCTTATCCTTCATCATTCGCCTGGCAGCCACAGTTACACCAGGAGGGGGTGGAACCTTGTCGCTGTTCCCCGCGAGGTGAGAAAGGCGAAACACTCAAACTATTTTCACTCGCCTATAGGTTCCCATGCGAACCTCTTTTGCAAAAATAAAATCTTGAGCGGATATTCGGTTCTCCAATATATTGGTCCAGGTCTTTCGGCAATACGCTTTCACTTCGCTCAGATCTTGACTGCGGAACAACATCCTGCAGAAGAAGCTTCAGAATGCCTTTCCTGAGCTTCAGGCATACTCCATGGGTCTCACTTTAAACAAGTTTCGACCATTTTTTGTTGGGCGGGAACCCCGTCGCGGCGAACAGTTTCGATGCCTTTGGCGTCGAAGCTTCCTTCCGTGTCATCAATATGCTCAAACTTGAGACCTACATATCGTTTCTTCGCCATCAAAACACAGGGATGATAAACCTGGGTTTATGCTTAGGCGCAGCGCAAGGCACCAATGGCATTGCACAAAATTCCTGCCCACCTTTTCAAATTTGAGCTTGATGGGGACGGGATTGAGAGCCGTGATCGTGTCCGCAATGTCGTTTCCGATCTGGAAAGCCTGCTCTTTTGTCTTCCCTCGGAGATAACTGTAGGGTGTTCATCAGGAAAGTATCACGCTGAACAACCAATGAAAACCCGCATACACGAATACACTATCAGTGTCTCCATATACAACCTGACAGGATGTCAGAAAACGTTCAACGAATCCTATTGGTGCATTGAACTTACCTTTGCTCCCCATTTCGGCGTAGAATCGATGAGCATGATCGCCTGAAACATTGGAGTCAATTGACAGAGAACCCAACTTTGGTGTGTGTGTGTTTTTGGCAAACCTTTTCCAACGTTTCTCGGCCGCTTTGAACGATGCTGTCGGCAATCCCCACAGCAGGCATGCGACCCGAAAAGCTTGCACTTGTGTATCCATATGTGACATTTGCAATATACTTAAGACCGCGTTGCCGAGCGTCAAGGATTCGGCGAAGGCCCTAAGCGCTGTTAATTCAAGACCGAAGTATGTAGGCGCATGCAATACCTTGTCGCTGACGCCCTTCATAGCTTGTTTTACCATCACCCTCGTTTCCAGGAGCTCCACCAGCATGCGCCCAAGTAACCCTTTCCTCACTTCGGGCTTGACGTATATAATCCCATTTGGAGCAACTAAACCTCTTAAACCGCCTCTCCCACGTGAAGTATATTCGCTCACCATTGATGTGTTCCTGGAGCTTCTCCAGCAACCCGGGAGGGACGTCGATTTCCGATACCCCGAATTTGTTACGGCCTTGAAACTCAGTGACCCTGCCGAGGCATGTCGAGTAACAATAATTGTATGCAATCATGATCGAGGGGTATAGAGATTGAAAATCCAAGACGAGCAGGGGACTGGAATAGAACGATGACAGAGGCTCCATGACGAGAGGCATGCATTCAGCTGCGTTTTGTCTTCCAACCTAATCAAAGGGGGTATGAAGGAATTTGTTTTGAAAATGTCACATACAAACCCACATCGTGTTTACTTGGGGACAAGAGGACAAAACTCTCTGGCTTTGCAATTCGGAGCATGAAGGATTCGACCTTGTATTGAGATCCACGGCTGAGAATCGAGAAGAAATCCACCCCGAACACTCGCGCGAACTCACTAAGTGAACGTTATTGAAGGTGGCACGACGATTTGCTGAATACTCACGCCGTTCTGGTCACGACTTCGGATTCTTCAAGAATGCGTAGGACTGTAGAAGTCCGCGTAGAGAAATAGGACATCATAAGAGCGCCATGATTGGGAGATTTACTGTAGAACCACTCTGTAAGGGTTGCCGCGCTATAGTGAGGGATTCTTCGAAATAACAGTTAAAGCCGAGCTTTTAAGAAAGTAGGATATCGCATACCGCTGTTGGAGTACATGAAAAGCGACATTCTCGAAAGTATACGAAGTCAAGGCTTGCTCTGATCTCATTATTCTCCACAAATTGAGAACGTGACGGCCGCCAATCTTGAGAGTTGAAGAATGCCGCTGCCCCCATTGATCAATGCCTGCGCGGGTTTGCGTTGGGCAGCGAGATATAAGTTCCACGACGTCCAGCCCTTTTCGTAATATCAGCCTGATGATGATTAGAATCGCAGAGGAGTCTGACCATAGGTTTGACCACGGGCAGTGAGGTACCCCCACGAATCCTGTTGCACCTCCCATCCGGTCAGAATGTCTGGGTCAAGTTCCATCACAGTATCGACAACTGCATTCAAGAGCTCCAGTTCACTAGATACAACAGTCGGTTTCAAGTCGCGGAATCGATGAGAGCTGGGGTCTCGTGTTTGAACCACGATTGTGCGGCTATGAATCGCAGATGATTCTGATGTCTGGGAGGAAATAAAGGCTGCGGAGATCGGGTCGTCTTTGCTGTTTGGCAGGTTGTCCCCGCGAGACGGGGCTGCTCCTTTTCAATACCACCATACCATTTCATCAGGTAAAGAGACGTACAGAAGACTTCCAGTGCAAACGTCGACATATTTGACCGGTCGTGGTGAGGCATAACTGATGTAACCTCTGCGGCAAAAGTGTTCTTGAGTCCATAAATGTTCTTTTGCGTTACCCCTCCGACCTGGTCTAAAGTTAGACATCTAAATGCAGCCTTCGATTGTTATAAGGAACTCACTTGAAATTCTGCGCGTTTACGCTTCGGTACATTAGGTTTCTTTCCCTCTTCCGATTGCAGCCATTTTTTGGTCTGGCTGGCACTGGGCGGGGAGCTGGCATACTCCCACCCGTTCATATAAAATAGATCCCAAGAAGACCTCTCTTGCATTCCAGTTGGGCGAGCACTGGCAGATTCCCAAGGACTGAGATGGGAGATGCCTCGACCACCTTTCAGATTGAACATCAGACCTCCGTATTCCCAAGATCGCTCAGGAATATCAATTTCTTCGGAATAGAAAGGTGCCCTATAAAGTTTTCTTGCTATATTATGCTCTTCCAGAGTTTCGAGTAGTTCCAATGTCGTAGGAGGTGTACGGTTGTACACGTGCCTATTGGTGTTCACCTTTTTGGTGAGCAAGACAGCATGAGAGAGCGCCATCTGATGGATGTCAGGGCGATCGAGCCTCCGCGACACGACCGACGTAGGTAGTGATGAAGACTCTTCGATTTCGAGCGCGCGATCTTCAAAACGGGCATGTCGTGTTTTCTGCCGTTTCGTCGGACTGGGAAACGGCGTCCGCCTGCTAGGAGTCCGACGTATACTGCTGCCAGACGGGGATGGCCGATGGCGATGGTGAGAGCTGCTTGCACGGTTAACTGATGGGATTGGATGGGTCGTGAAGTTTTCGTCATTCTCTATGTGCAAAGAGGGCGCTCCTGTGGCGTCCGGGGCAGATCTATAGAATGAACACAAATAAATAAATGCGGGAGGTTGCAGTCCAGGTGAGGCACTTTCCTTGTTGGTGTCGTACTGGGGGACCAAGAGCGTGATTTTCGCTTTTTTCGGCCCTTTACTTGTGAAGGGCTCGGAGGACTTAAATATTGGGCTGAGAATCTGTTTACCAGGGTTCAACGAGGTGAAAACTTTACCTCCGAAACCTGAGTGGTACAGGGGTTGGTTGCATCTCGTCTGAGGACACCTGGAAAGGGTTTGGGGTACTGTTGTTTGTCAATGAAGAGTTCCCGACATTACAAGAAGATTCACCTTTCTCTGGTTTTGGGCCGGGGTGTGGCGTGACCGCCCTCGGGCTCCCCAAGAGCATCATCGGGGGCTTCTTCATCCCAACTATCCTCGTCTTCATCAACGCGTGGCTCGAGGTCAACGACTTGGCTGAGCTCATCACTTTCCAGCATCTCGAAGTCTACGTCTACATCTTCTTCCTTGAGCACGCTTTGGTTCCGGGTTTCATCAACACTGTTGATGGCTCCTGACGGCCACTGGCCAGGTTTTGCATTTTGCCAGTGTGGGTCCCAAAGCGCCTGTACGCTCTCGTATGTTGTCATTGACCGCTTTTCCCACTCTGGCTCCGGCAAACGGGGAACCACTGTGACATCTACTTCACGTTCCCGTTCGATTTTCTTGCGTATTTCTTCCCACCATCTCGCTTCTGCCACCCAAGGGCTCCGCGCTGCTCTAGGTGCATCACTTGGATCAATGGGGATTTCAGGGGACGGATCCAGGCCCTTGGAGATTCTCCGGTTCCGTTCGTCTTCCCATAACTCACGAACACTCAGAACAAGGGGTTCCACTAGTGTGGTTGGAGGAACGGTCTTCGACTGGTTGTTCAATGGCCGGGCAGTTGTTCGATGTCTATTGAGGATGTGGGGAGCAATCACGTCCAGTTCGAGAGGCAAACAAGATTGACGCGGACAAGGCGAGGGTTTGAGATTGGTTGAAGAGGAGGTTTCTTTGGTATCGGTGTTGTCGAAACGACGCTCGTAAGCATCAGCCAGGTCCATCCATCCACAGCCATATAGGCCAAAGTCGCACATGAATTGCAGAGCAAAATTTAAGTGACTCTCGAATACCCGATATTGGGTACTCATGACCGTTCCGGAGCGCAGGAGTGTGACAGCACGTTGGACGAGTGCAGGGTTGGCGACGTAAATTTTGAGAAATGGGCTGTAAGATGAATGGAAACCATAAAAGTGGACACCCTTGACGAGCACGATGGCACGGATGTAAAGAGCGTCTGGGACTAAAGGGTTCCGTTTGAGGGAGATTGCGATCGCTTGGTTCAATGACCGCTTCAGCTTGGAAACATAATTTTCGACTGGAAATGGGCTGAGCAAACGATGTGTTGTAATGAGCTGTAGTCACACCAACCATATGGTAAATTAAGATTTCCAGGATATTCCACGTAGAAATAGGGAAACACTTGGTGGATGTGCACCGCAGTTGTTTTTCCGTCTTGTGATGAACCATAAACGCGGATGATAGGAACTCGAGGCAATGTAGAGTTGTCAAAAGGCCCCGGTGGCACAAGGATATGGTCAATATGGTTCAATCTCACTCGTAATTTTGGCTCGGCGATGTCTGTGCTCATCGTCGTCCAGATGAACAAGTAAGGTGATTACGTAACAATGATGAGGGATTGTCGCCCAACCCAACTTGCACCTCCCTCCAATTTGACGAATCCTGCAACATAACCAGGTTCAACGCATACAAACCTTTTCCTGTTACAATTTGTCAATGAGTGAGAAACGGTGGCTTCGTTCAGGTTCACTAACCATCCGCCTTCTTCCATGTCCACGATTTTGCGACCTGCGACCTCTTGGGGATTCCACACAACTACATCTTTGAGCCCGTGTGTCTTCAAGTTCAGCCCTCCCTCCGGCCAGGATATGTTGTATACTTGTGGTGCATCTTGGTAAACGCGGTCCGTTAGTCGTTGAACGTCAACGGCGGACCGCGTCTCGGTCTTCAGCAATGGTTGGCCAGCTCCATCAGTGTCGACTTTGTCCAGGTACGAGAGGTTTTGCAATGGTGAGATCAAGACTGAGTCCGCTGACGCGCGAATATAGTTGTGGAACAAGGCTTGGAACTCCAGTGCCTCGGTTGACGGGTTGTTCACGTGCAACTCGGTGTTCAATTCATCATCTGAGAGGGTCACCACATAATTCAATAAGAACTCTCGTGGGTAGACTGCGGAAATTGAAGGGTTGGGCTCCAGACCTGTTGAGCCCGGTTGAGAGGTTTGCCCGAGATGGGTGGAACAACGGAGAGGCCACTCACTGAACTTGACAGCAATGCTAGTTTGATTGTCCAGAAGGATATCTACCAGTTTCCAAACTTCGCTGCGACCGAAACCGTGTTGTCGCAGCTTGTTGTGTTCAGGATGAGTTGGTGCGCCGAAACATGGGAAAACGACCGGAATGCCGCCGCGCACGGGTTTGGAACCATCGATACTGGCGATGGAAGACACGAAAAGGCGCTCTTCCAGAGATGGGCCAGCTTTCCAAGACACGACTGTTGCTCCGTATAACAGTATCTCAACTGATGAGCCCTGGACGTCATGAGATATCTAGAAGTGGTCTTAAGGATTATCCGACCTACCTTTGGGTGGTGCAACGTAACCTTTCCTTCTACAGTTTCGACGGGCATCTTTCAACGTAATGAATGAATGAGATTCTAGTTTATCGCTGGCTGCTATAATCAGTCGCAGACCGTGTTGATCCCACGAGATTATCCATGATTCACCACGTGCAACACAGAAAGTACGATACTATGGCCAGATGAGGGGAATCAGTGCATATATTCCGTATGCATTTACTGAATAATTTAGAGTACAAGATGTGGGATACATGACTCTTTTGTGTACTGATCTCCCTAAGATGACGGTCTTGGTAAAATTGAAGGGCAATCAGTGTGGCCTGGCGGGTGTTGCTGTGTTTGTTTGATAACGAGAACGCGATCATCACCCTCAACCGCGACCAGCTCTGAGCCTCTACCAGCCATACTTTTCTCTGCAAAAAACTACTTTAAACTGTGAAACAGTACCTAACTTTCTCTTGAAAGCCTCGTTTCTCCTCTAACATCATGGATCCCAACTTCCAGATGGACGATGTTGGTTTTCTACTCCCAGTCAATCAGTAGCTTGATAGGCTGAATCTCTCCCTTTTTGCTGCAGATTGCCCCGATTGCGGTCCTCATGGACGAGCTGCGCTCTGAAGACGTACAGCTTCGCCTAAACGCTATCCACAGTATCCCCACCATTGCCCTTGCTTTGGGCCCCGATCGCGCGCGAGACGAACTGTTACCCTTTCTTCGGGACTCCGTAGACGATGAAGATGAGGTGCTGCTCGCGCTGGCGGAAACCCTTGGTTTGAACTTTGAGGAGTATATTGGAGGCAAAGAGTACGCCCAGATATTGTTGGGCCCATTGGAAAATCTGTCTGCAGTTGAAGAAACACTCGTCCGGGATAAGGTCAACCTTCACTGCACGCATCACGACCACCATCTGACTAGAACTCCCATTAGGCTGCTGAATCTATCACCAAAGTTGCAGCCGTCCTTTCCCAGAGCCAGGTGGAGGAATTCTATATTCCGCTCGTGAAGCGCCTGTCTCGCGGCGAATGGTTCACCTCTCGGACCTCGTCCGCTGCACTCTATTCAGCAGCCTATTCCAAAGTCTCTCCTGCCATCCAGGACGAACTGAGAAAAGGATTTTCGTCTCTCAGTTCGGACGATACTCCGATGGTTCGTCGAGCAGCCGCCAAAGCTCTGGGCGTGAGTGACTCCGTTTCACAGCGCTAAAGGAGTCGCCTCCAATGACCCCCTTTCCTAGCCGCTTCTGTCCCAGCTTGCCCAACAGCATCTACTCTCCGACGGGTTGCCAATATACCGTCGCCTCCAAGAAGACGATCAAGACTCCGTCCGACTCCTTACTGTTCAAGATCTCATCGTTCTAGCCAAGAGGTTAACTCCAGCCGAAGTCAAAGAGCACCTTTTGAAGCAAATCCGACAAAGCATCGGTGATAAAAGCTGGCGCGTGAGGTATATGGCGGCAAACCACTTCAACGAGGTATGCTCCAATTGTAATACTCGCCTTCCTCACTCAACTGATTGATAACAGCTGGCGGAAGCGGTTGGTGTGGATATAGTACGGGAAGAACTTATCGGGCAATACGTTCAACTCCTCAAGGACAACGAGGCTGAAGTCAGGACGGCCGCTGCTGGGCAGCTTCCAGGTACGTTCTCGTAATCGACGTGATCAACCCGTTTTCACCTTCTTCAAGGCTTTTCCAAGTCACTCGACAAGGAGGTCATACTGGCTCGGATAGTACCTTGCGTGCGAGATCTTTCTCAAGACTCCTCACAACATGTCCGTGCTGCACTTGCCAACCAAATAAGCGGACTTGCTCCCTTGCTAGGAAAGGCATCAACCATCGAACAACTTCTCCCACTCTTCTTGCTTCTTCTCAAAGACGACTTCTCGGAAGTGAGGCTAAACGTAATTAGTAAACTGGAGACCGTTGACGCTGGTGAGTTGACCGAAAAGGATGCAAGCCCAATTCTCAGAACTTTTTTTGCAGTTATTGGCATCGAACTGCTCTCAGATAGCCTGCTCCCGGCGATTATTGAACTCGCAGAGGATAAGTCGTGGCGCGTTCGACAAGCGATTATCGAGTATATACCTCTTCTGGCCAAACAGCTCGGCAAACCCTTCTTCGACGAGAAGCTCGGCAATCTTTGCATGTCTTGGTTAGGAGACACTGTTTACAGCATTCGCGAATCGGCGACCGTCAATTTGAAACGGCTCACAGAGGTTTTCGGTGTTGAGTGGGCCAAAGTGGCTATTGTCCCAAAAGTTATGGGGATGGGCCAACATCCCAACTACTTATTCAGAATGACGACCGTTCAGGCAATCACGGTGTGTCTTTCTTATTTGTTTTCTGTCTCAGTCTGAACGGACTCCGTGGATCAGACAATCGCGCCGTCGCTTACGCTGGACATTGTACGCTCTGAAATCATCGAACCACTTCTACAGTTGTCCGCTGATCCAATTCCCAATATTCGGTTCAATGTGGCAAAATCATTGGAGGTCCTGGCTATTGCGTTCGGATCAACACCGGAGGGGCGCGAATTTGTGGCTCAACGAATAATACCAGCATTGGAGCGTCAAAAGGTTGATCCCGACGCGGATGTTCGTTACTTTGCTTCACGCGCACTTCAAAAAGCAGGTTTGGCTGAAATTTGATCCAACCGAGCCATGGGCGCTAAGGAGAAGGGGGTTGCACTTTCCAAATCGTGTTTTCTGTATTTTCATACAATTCCAAGGATACATAATTCGAATGATTCCCGAATCAGCGTGAGTAAGCACCAATCAGATATCCAGGGTCGGCCGTTGTTGAGGCCATTGATGTGATGTAAGTTTGGGTTATTATTGGTGTTGTTATAAGGAGAAAGTCACTGCCACGTCGACCCTTCAAAGGTTCCTGTCGAATATATCTCCAGATGATCGAAGAAAGGGGTGCTACCTTGCGGTGATTTCATCGTTGTGGTGAATGAGGTATTTGAGTTTAGTTCAAGCTGTCGCAAGAGGTTGATCGACACGGACAGAGTGGATTTAAACAACGGAGTGCTCATGGCGTCGGGCATGCACTGGTGTCGTGTTGTCGGTTGTTAAGGAACGCTTGATTTGGGAAAAGACCGATTCGAAGGCCCATGACAAGACCATGAGAACAACAAGGTTGTTGAAACAAGAAGCTTGACGGATCCGAGCGAAGCCGGGGCCCTGCTTATTTCCACCTCGCGAAAAGATTTGATTTCGCACTATTTAAAGCAAGGCTGGCCTGGCTCTCTTACCAATTTTTTTTCCATCTCAACGACCCACGAACCCACTTTCTTTTACACCGGCCCCAAATAATGTTGACTGTCCTTCGCGCGCTAGCACTTGCCGCCTTCTTTATGGCTTTCCTTCCTTTGGCCTTTTCTGCGTCCGCTGGGAGCAAATCGTGTAAGAGCAACGAGTTTTGGTGAGAGACTAACGCTGCTGAGTGATACGACATTGACCTTACGCGTCCAGGTATGACGAAAAGAAATGCTGCCTTCCCATCGGAGGCCCTAAAACTCCTGTAACGCCTCCGAGGGGCAGCGACTGCCCTCCGAGCGGTTATTACTGGGAAAAAAAACAAGGCTGCTGTGTTCCTACCCACCCTGTTCCCACTCAAAACCCCCCGCCCCAGTGCCAAAAAGGTTGGGAATGGTACCCATCTCTTCGAAAATGTCTCCCAGCTCCCACGCCTCCCTCACCCAGCCCTCCGACCCCTTCCCACAAGCCTGGAGGTTACAGACGCTCTTCTAGCTTCAAATCTCGAGCATCATCTTCCTGCCCCATCGGTCTCGATGAATGTCCCGCCTTCGGACAATCCGCCGGGGATATCGAATGCATCGATACCCTCGCCGAGATCGAATCTTGTGGCGGATGCATGTCACTCGGTCAAGGAGAAGACTGCACCGCGATTCAAGGCGCCTGGAATGTCGGGTGTGTACAAGGCAGCTGCAAAGGTGTGTTCCACTCGACTTCCTCTATACATACCATGGCTCATTGGCGTTGTTCGCAGTTTACACCTGTACAGCTGGCTATCGTCTCGCGCACGATGGGAAATCATGTGTCACCCTTTGATCCCATTATACTACCTCATCATTGTGAACATTAGGAACAATTCTCGGACAACACCCCTTTCGTTATCACCATTCCCCTCCTTTTACCATCATTCGCGCCACATTCTTTCTCTTGAGTTTCTGTTCACCATCGGACCCTTCTGTGAATATTATTTACATAATATTAACACTTATTCGAGTTTTGAAGTCACGATCACCTGACAAACGGCGCGTCGCGGTATAAGAAGGAAGATCATCCCCAACTTGGTCGCGCCCACCTTTTCTTCTTCCCACTCACCTTACACGCGCTAGCCGCCCATTTCGATTTTGAGACGCCTAATGCCTTCTATCTTCAAAACGAGGTTTGCCCTGCGTTTCATAGCTACAATCGCCTTTTCTAGCCTCCTTCCACTCCATCAACAAACTACCGCCTCGCCTGTCCCAAATTCTCCCGCCTACACGGATTCTTTCTCGGTCGCTCCGTCGTCTACATTCGCCCAAAATTTGAGCGATGTATCTTTGGTTCATGAGACTCAAACCGCTCGGAGCAGAAGCACAGATCTTCTCACTCGTGCGCAAAGTCCTCTACGAAGTCACTACGTAGCAGCAACCAGGAGCAACGCGGAATTCAGTAAAGCTATAACTATTCGAGCGATTTTACGCGTTGCTGACATTTTTTAGATCAACTTTCGCAACAAGCACCACGTTTCTCGAATAATGCGGCGTTTGGACAAGACTGTCTAACTCAATTGACTGCTTTCCAAGGCAACGTCGACTCTTTTCAAAGTCTCCTGGCGGGGAGCGGATCTGACAAGGGGCTCAAGAACTTTAATCCATCCTGTGCAGACGAAGAGCTCCTGAGAGAAATCATCGATTTGCATAAAGATACCCTACAGAAAGTCTCCGAAATCGTCGATAATTTCCCCGTGCTCAATAAACTCCTTGGGCCTCGTAAGTCTGCACCAGAATCTCGATAGACGCCACACTGACGCTTGAGTAGTTGTCGACCAAGTGAAATGCCTGTTGGACGACGTCTTGGATGGCGTGGAAGATATAACCGATCTCCTTCTTGGTACTCTGGGACTCTGTCTGTGACCATGTAGCATTTCTTTGATGTTTCTTTCCATCGTCTTCGCCTCACACACTCTGAACTCATTTTTGCGCACATTTGTATTTACTATTCACCAGTCATATCATCATTATCACACTAGAGCTGCTTTGTATCACTATATTTTACCAACTTTGCGATGACCGTCATGAAAATCACGATCTGCCCCTGTATTACGTCATTATGCTTATAAATCAACTATACAGTTTATCTCAGCCACAATTTCAAACGTCCAACCGTCGACAACATCCCAAGTGCCAAAGCCCGACCGTCGATTGTCTCCGACAGCAACAAATATGGTGAGCTCACAGATATTCGCGATGAGCGAGGGAATCTAACAACTAGGTCAGGCGGATAATTCAGCGCCCGTTACCATTCGCACCCGTAAATTCATCACCAACCGTTTGCTCGCTCGCCGCCAATTCGTCCTTGACGTCCTCCACCCTTCCCGCCCCAATGTATCCAAAGATGAACTCTCTGAGAAAATCGCCGCACTCTACAAGGCAAAAAAGACCCAGGTTGTCACCTTCGGTTTCCGCACTCAGTTTGGTGGGGGGAGAAGTACAGGTTTCGCCTTGATCTATGATGACGAGGCATCGCAGAGGAAGTTTGAGCCAAAATACCGATTAGTGCGAGTATGTGTCTTCTACGTTTGCCGCTGTGAAGGGGTTCTGGTTCTTACTACTGTTTTTTCTCCAGTCTGGTCTCGCCAAGAAGGTCGAAAAGGCTTCGCGTAAACTACGGAAGGAGAGGAAGAATCGCGCGAAGAAGGTTTGCCTCATTTTCTGTTGTCTTTTCAATCGCCTGAACGCTGACCATCCATACACTCAGCTCCGTGGCACGAAAAAAATCAAGGCAGCGGAGCCCCCCAAAAAGGGCAAATAGTTATGTGCATGTTCGTTTTTCTATGTCAAGGGTATGTAGCGCTGCAATCGATGTCAGAACACTCATGCTTCTCATCGCCTTTGGTGACTTCAATTCTGAGTACCCCTGGACACGATTGCATCACAATACGAATACCCTCATGCGATGTCAACAATAGCTTGGATGTAATGGGTATCATTGAATGCCTCCACACTATTATGCGTGTTATATAAGAAGGAACGGTGCCCAGACGACTGGAGCAGTGTACTGTCAGAGTGGTATCTATCAAAAACCAGACTTTTTATGGATGATGTCTGGGTCCTCTTGATACTCTTCTGCCGAAACCCACATCTGTTGTGGATTAAAATCTGGCCAAAACAAGCATGGATCGAAATGCGTACTTTCTTGAATGTGCTCAGACCAGCGAGGATAGATCCACCTATCCAGGTAGAGTATTTCCGTTCGGGTGGGGCATATATCTTGATTTTGATGTCTTTGAGGGCAAGCTTCTTCACCTCGTTAAGCAGTCTATCACCAAATCCTATACGAGTGTTGGTCAAGCAATCAAGTCGGCCTGATAACGGAGATTTACCTCGACATAATGTGCTGCCGCCGCTGAGGACAATATTTGAGAATAAACTTTTCCGGAGATCAAGATCCACGCGATTTATGGAGTCAACCACAACCTGGTGGACACCAGCGTATTCTTCTCCAATCAGTTCTGGGTTGAACAAAATCTCAGGGGCTCGGAATCGCTCAGCACCAAGCTGATGCTGTGGTAAGGTTTATGACTTCAGGAGGATTCGCTTCACTTGCCTGTATTATGTTACCGTCAGGAAGACGAAACTCCTCGATCCGACCGACTCCTTCTTTCTCCTCTTTTGCAGGGTTTAATGCGACATAACAACATTTCTCCTTGATCGTTCGGACAACCTCCTTCTCCGCTGTGGTGTGTAGGTGAGTTCCCGACTTTCGAAGCAAAAGTTGTAGGTGATCTGTCACATCCCTAAATCACGGTCGATACCACAGCCATCAAGAAATCAAGGATGGTTACCTTCCGGCCACATCAACGCGACGAATGGCGTGAGGCATTGAAAATCCTTCAAACACAGGTACGGCATGTGTAACACCATCACCAGAATCGAGCACGATACCAGTCGTACGACCTGATGAATACCTACCTTTGTCTCAGCATATGGTTATCACCCAGATGGCAACGAGATAGAGCTCACAAAGATAGGACAGCTTGGACGGATGTGAACATAGCGGGTACATTGAACGTATCAAAGAAGATTTGAGCGGCGATGTCTCGGTTGCTCCGCGGATTAAGAGGTGCCTCAGTCAAGAGTACAGGATGCTATTCAGCAGGTCGTCAAGTTGTGATAATCTGGTTGAAAATCGTGAATTGCATACCTCTTCACTTAGAGCACCCAGCTCCTCGGCGTACACCCAATTCCATATCCGTTCCATATCATCCCAATCTGTGACAATTCCGTGCTCCATAGGGTACTTGATCTTTAGGAGCCCCCGTATTTCTTGCGCGCGCCGGCCGATAAAGACGTCACCTTCCAGCGCGCCAGCCATGACGCGTATATGTTTGGGTCTCCCCACGCTAACAGGTCCCTTTTTGTTGAGCAAGCTGGAATAAGGCAGGAGAACGGGCCTAACCGTGAAAACGCACAAGGACGGAAAGAAGCATTTTGGATGATCTTGCCCAGCAAAGCCAGCCTTGATCGTGCCAGAACCCTACGAGAGCATTTTATCAGTCTTGAGATGCGAAGAACATACGGTTCACATACGTTATCGATTACCACAGGTTGGTTTGTTAGGACGTCGTCGAACTCTGCGGACATTCGAGAGGTCAGGAGAGAGGGATATGATTTGTTGAGGGAGCAAGAGCAAACAACGCCTAACGCGCTGGCTGTTGCGCTACACCCCTTGTCCTTCGACTTTTCACACCTTTTCTGGTTCGCGAAATGCTCAACAAATGGGAAGCGACGAATTTTTGTAAATGTGAGTATTTTTGTGTGCCCACGTCCTATTCATTGAACAAACGATAAATAGGTATATGTTTTCAATCGAATTATTCGATATTACATCTGGCGATACCCGACAATCCAGCACAACCTTGCCTGTCGTGCACCAAAAGCTGGTGCTTGAATCAAAATCTCCCCATATGTGCTGGTGCCTCATTGGGTGATACTGATCCTGACACGGCGACGGGAAAAGAAGGCGACGTCGAGGCGCGATGCTTCCGTAGGTTCACCACGAGCACCATCCCCAACTTCTTAATGACACAGCACAGAACGCGATTCGCCTCGCGACCAACTGGTGGTCACCCTCTTTTTACTGACTGTATTTGGACTGCTCCTTGGTGCCGGAATCAAGAGCAAAATGTTGAAGGCGGGCATTTCTGCAGACCTGTCTTGGAATGCAGGTAGACGGTGGTGGGAGGTTCGTCTGTTTTCATTTCCCCTCGTTTCAATTGTCAATTGATGTTCAAAAAGGCGTGGGCACCTCGCCGACGATTAGAAGAGTTTGACCTTTATAGGTTTCGAAATAGTGAGCCGAGGGGAAACGGTGATTATTTTCCAGTTTCGAGCCATCAGTAGGTACATAGTGCAATTGCTGTTGGCCTCAATGTACATAGAGCAAACCACTGCGCAGCGTCACGTCACGCACTTGTACTTCTACCACTTCCTGTAGTCCTTAAAGTCGAGATGGGCTCATTGTGCTCAAAAGCAAGCAGCAATCACTCAGGAGGTCATACAGTTCTTGGGTCGGGTAGCGAATCATTGGGGCCAGGGGCACAGTCTCGAAATGATCCTCGAGCAGCTGCGGCAGAAGCAGCAGAGCGCCGTTTGAAGGAGGTCAGCGACCCACTCCTCCTCTGTCAGCAAGCAGCGTTCTGATTCTAGAAATGACCCGCCTTCAGGCGCAAAACAGGGGAACTCACGCTGCCAACCCTAAACAAGGACAGCTGGCAGCTCGAGCGGCTCAAGCCCCGAAGCTTGTTCCCGAACAAAGACAAGAGGAACGACTTGTGGTGAGTAAAAACCCTTCTCGGTGCTCTCCGTCATGCATGTTTGATCATCGTTCCATAGTGGGATTAAGTTCCAGTGTTGACATACCATTCGGACCTTCCGGTCTTTTTCAACCTCTCCGGATACCAACTCAGTTGAGGGCGAGGAATGTAAATAGCTGTACAAGACCACAGTTATTTAATATATCCATGTACGATCTTACCGTTGAACCCCCGAACATTCAGTTTTCCTCCTCGGGGAGCTCTCAACCTCATGTAACGCACGCAGTTGCCTGCCTGTCTCGCATGTTTCGGGGACTCGATCCGAAGCGGCTCGGTTTAAAATATTAAGCGTCAATAACAAGAAGCATTTATGAAGAAGTAGATAGGAAGAGGCGCGGCAGAAACTAGGTAGGGAAGAGGAATTAATGAAGTAGATGTCTTCTCCGACCGACGGAATAAGAATCAATCTCCACCGAACTGAGAGCGTCACAGTCACTTTTACACAAACTACACTTTGAAGCTTGTACTTCTCCGGCTTCAAACTTGGCGGTTGGCTGCTGCACATGCAGGCAAAGCCGCGAACGCGAAATGATCAATCGCACAAGGTCCTATGGAAGGAAACAGGTCTGCCCGATAATCACATTCCGCCGGACACCTTTCTCTCCTCGTTAACCACCAATTGTGCGTGGTTCTTTCTCAACGCCGCAACACCATCTTACTGTCGAATTAGCCAACTTTAGACCATACACGTACTGGCCTGTCGTATTGCTTGCTTGTGCAATTGCGCAACACTTGACAACTATATCGCTTTTTGTCGCCGTCTTTGCACGCCTGAGAGAAACGTCTTTGGACCCCATCACTCTCCTGTGGATATCTATAGTTGGCTTCTTGGTGGGTTATACCATCTGGGTGGCAATCGGATATCAAACGACGGGAACCCCAGTTGAATTCACCAGCCGTAAGAGGGATAGTTGAGTTTGTTATCGGCCGTTATTGACGCGTATACCATTCACCAGACCTCAAGGCCCTGAAATCATCAATTCTGATATTTCTGGCCCTCATGTCGCTTTCCCCAGTCCTGAGAACGTTGACTGCGGCAACCTCTTCGGATTCGATTTGGGCCCTATCAGCCATGCTTTTTGTTCTGAACGCTTTGCTTGCAGACTACAGCGCACCGATGCGAGATCAACCCCAAGAACGGTAGATGTTTTTTTTTGCAACCTTGGACTCCTCTGATGGAAAGAAATGTTCGTTTCTCAGCCTGACCTCAGTCCTTTCGATGAACGCCGCAGTATCTTCTTCCGTAGTACTGGCATCTCGGCTCTCCACAGACATTGAGGTGTTTTCTCTCACCCTTTTCTCCATACAGGCTTTCGCACTGTTCCCGATGCTGCGGCGACGTGTCCAGGTATGTCCAAAACTCAGGCCCTGATTTGGAGAGGCTCAACCTTCTTTCGAAGACCCTACCTGCCGCAATCCAAGTTTTTACAACGTTCTCATTGGCCGTCTTGGCTTTATTTCTCACCAGCACCCTCTCTTGGAGGGTTGCATATGTATACGCCACGACTATGCTCTTTGTCACATTTCTCGCACCGGCTGTTCTTGTTTGGGCTCAGAAATATAAAAAGTGGGTTTATTTCCTGCCCCGTCTAGGGTTGACTTATCTTTCTTCCAGTGAGATCCGCGGACCATGGGACGTGGCGGTGCCTATGGTCAACTAGCCTTTTTCAAAACAGGATAACCTGCAAGTGAAGTCAAAGTGGATGAAGCTTTCTCGGACGAGTCCATCCTCCAAGACAACAAGATTATATTACAGTTCAGTTCACAATCCAAATACACATATAAAACAATTGACGTGGTATAATATGCATGATGTCTACATTGTCCGTTCAAAAATTACCATGATCAGGGTGGTGGATTTTAAAGATACAGGTTCCTCCGCAGTTGACTTCTATGTATTGTGGGGGGGCGGGAAGAGACTTGTGGGGGGGAAGGCATCACATATCAACATCTTCATTCTGAGTTCGCGGTCGTTTAGATCCCGTGGATGTACCCATACCTATTCCTCTGGCTTCAAGGACGTCCATAGCAACCCTTGCAGCTCCCTCAGAAGTTTTTTTGGTTCGAGCCCGGGTTCTACGAAGAGCGCCGAACGCTTGTGCTTTGATCACCGCGAGTGTCCCTGAAAGAGGGGGCCCACCTGGTGAGGGTGATCGTGATGCTCGGGAAGCATTTGTCCCCCTTCTCGCTCGCAAGCGTGGCTGGTGGGGATACGGGGTGGAGTCGCCATCGCTACTTCCACGTTCGTGAGGAGACCCATGGTCACTCCCCGAAAGTGCAGGCAGGGTGGGAAGCATGGGCCTTTCAGAACCCCCGTTCGTTCTTCTCGGGCCAAATCTGAAGCGAACGGAGTCATTGATAGGGCTAGACAGAGATATATCGGCGGTCCCGCCGTGTAGCGTCACTTCGGCACCATGAGCGTGAGGATGGGGCTGTCTCCGGTAATCAAAGTCTGGGCGCTCGTGTGCGGGAGGGTTGTCAGGAAAGGTGAATTGGAAGGGCGACGTCAAGGGCGTAGAAGATGTTGAGGAGGGAGTCGAATTTGTAGGCGACAGGGATCGACTTTGCTGGAACACATATGGGGCGCCCTCGAGGAGTGGCGTTTTCTGATCTTCGGACGGAAAACGACCAACGTAGGACATCTCTGAAGATGTAAGTGTTGGAGATTCCACAAATGCGGGAGAGTGGGAGGATTGATTGTTGTTCGGACCTCCAGATTCGCCACCTGACGAGTTACTCTGGGTGATTGGATGTGGATGAGTCCATGATCCGTCCCTCGCAGGAGGCATAGGGTATGGGTAAGGACTGAATTTAGACAATCGCTGCGTCAACGAGTGCGAGCCAGCATCGCCAGAAACATCGTTCTCTGATCCGGAAAAAGGAAGAGAAGGAGAATGATTCTGATATGCATTGCTTGGCCCAGGAGGATACGAGCCATTACAGATCGCACTGCCGTCCTCGCTTGTTCGATAAGGCAAGGCTTCGTTCCCGTACTGATGTAGATGAGATGACATGTGTCCGCCAATATTGCTCGGAGGTTGAGATTGGGGAAATGGGGCATGGGGAAAAGCTGGCGGTACATCGTCTGAGTCTGGGCCATGACCAGAAGACTTTCGGGCTTGAGCAAGCGCTCTCCAAAACTTCTCACGTTCACGGAGCTCGTGTCGCAAGCGACTATTTTCTTGTCGTAATTCCTGGGACTCGTTCCTCGTCTCGCGACACGACTCCTGAAGTTGGAGAACGACAGATTCAAGACTGGTTACTAATCACGGAACAGCATGGGGTAAGGATCTATTAGAAAGATACGTCAACTGTGAAATCGCACCTGTTTCTTCAAGAGTTGCGATATAGTTTGCTCTTCTTGCTCTAAAGGCCGCTTGCGCATCTGCATTCTTTTTCTTGCGCAAAGCAACGTCAGACATGCGAGGAAGTGGTGATTGTAATGTAGTTGCGTTTGAAGGGGAAACTGGGGATGGAGGGGACGATGCTCGCTGGGCTTTGGGCATCAAGAAAAGGGAACGTTTTGGTGAGAGCCGACGGAGAGGTGATTTAAAATGGCATGGAAAAAAAAGAATTCGAATCAAAGGACACGAGGAGAAGGGTCCGCGGCCCTGAAAAGAGACCAAACCCATCCTCTTCATCCCTCAAACTACATAGCCGGCCATATACTGTAATATATCTACTCCGCTTTCACTATTCCTTTTCCACAAAGAATTCTTCCCCGTTCCTTCCCTTATCCGCCACCCCTCTGACTCCTGCTGGGACTCTCCCCTTCAACTTCCATCTCCTCCATCTCCCCTTCCATGTCAAACGTTTCCACCGACGTCCCTGTATGATCCATAACACACGCGACTCGCCTTCCAGTCCGCCCGTTTACCGCTAAAGACACCGCTCCAGTTTTGCAGCTCGTTAGCACGCGACTTCGCTTGATCGGAAGTCGCACCGGAACAAGCTGATAAGTCGGTTTCCACCGCATTTCAATGCCGCTCGGCAATTTGAGAAGGAAATCCCACACTACCTTGCCTTGTTTCATCCCCTCCACTCCAGCGAGCATCAAATCTTCGCGGGCAATCACTTTTACGTAGTCTTCCGGTACCAGCCCTTGATACCCTAAATCGTTGTATCCGATGGTCGCTATCCCAGTGGTTTCTGGGAGGTTCGTGCCAAATCAGCCATTCACTCCCAGTTTTGTCCCTTGAACTTACTTTCCTGGTTGAGAAGCCGGTAAACAATTACGAGAGTTTCGTCGTCGAAGAATTCGGCTTCCACGATATTAAGATCAGTCAACCTTCCTTCATCCTTTTCTTCCTCGGCAAGGTAGCATTGTATAATCACGACCCCCACTTTGGAGGTTAATTCGGAACCCTCTTCATTGACATCTATTTGCCCCATACACACTTTTTGACATGATGGTCAATTCACTGCCTTGATCAGGAATGCGGAAGCCAGACTCACAGAAGGCCCCTTGTTCGAAAGGCATACTCATGGCGAGGTATTGTCTCCAATGTTTCTGTTGCAATTATAGATGCCTGTCATTCTGAAACGATTGCAAAAACAACTGACCTCCTCCCCTCTGATGATCCGTTCCCGTATGAAAAGATTTTCATTTGAGAGGTTCAATGTTCGATCTGTAGTAACAGGATATGCACTGGAGATCACAGCAGCACGGGCAGCAGCCTGCGCCGCCCGGTCAAAGATACGTTGGCATCGCGTTGCTAGGTCCTGCACCAATGCATCAAGGTTTCTGTCCAGATGGTTGAGGTCTCGTTGAGATGTGTTCTGGGGCATCCGTTATAGCGGAGGTGCTCCGTTGAGACAAATGCACGCACTACTGTTTTCCAGGCAACTTGAGTTGGATCTTGAGCGGCGACTCGACACCGTTGGATAGCACTTGCAAGCGATACTTCCGGTCCCATCCCAGTAAGTTCGCTCGGGGTAAACTGAGGCACAGGGCCCATGAACCATTTGTCGATCTGGCTGACCACCAGTCCGGACATTAGATAGTGATTGACCTCCAAAATGTCGTGACGAGGTATTACGGGATTGTCATTCGGTGGGTTCGCGGACATTGTTTCTGAGTTTGGGGAAATGAATAGAGTCTTACACGGTCGCATGTAATGCTTACCAAATCTAAGCCAGGAGAGGAATTCCCGGAAACGTGAAAGCTCTCGGCGAGCTATTGCTGCGAGCCAGCTCGCGATAACGATCGCCCGATCGACGAGCGCCACACAGGCGTCCAGGTCTTTCTTCGGCAACTCAAATGAGGCGTATTGAGGTCTGTTTCGTCAGACAACATCGTTGCAGAAGACATGACGTCTCACAGGTGTGCCCAGCCTTGCATTTCTTCCAAAAGGAGGTGAAGCCGTTGACAAGCGGGGGCAACACGTTTTTCAGAAAAATCCCGCAATTTTATCAATGCGTCGGAAACCACGGATTCCCACTTCTGAAGAGCCTGCGGAGAGAAATCAACACCGGACGAGCCGTGGAAACATAAGGCCCACCCTTTCACTTGTTTGGTCGCTGCTCCCAAGGGAGTCCAGAAGCGGATCTGATGCTCGGCCGCTAACCAGGAGACAGGTGAGGTCCAGAATTGGTGATGGATCAGGATCTGCTCTTGGTGCAGCAGCATGAGAGATCGTAACTGGTCAAAAAATTCGGACAAACCTCCAAACTGTTCACTCTGTCGCTCAGTCAGAGCTCGAACCCACTTCGGACCAAGCTCGCGGGCACCAGCCGCGCTTTCGGAACCAAACCAAATGGATCTCATGTCCTTCACCACTCGCATAACATACCACACCAGCTGCCGAGATGTTGATGATAACATTGCCAGGTCGCGGACACTTCGGTGGTTTAGAAGGGGCACATCCAGGATTAGCGGGTTGATACCCGTTAAGACTGTATCGTCGAGGGACTTGCGCGGATTGATGTAAAATTTTGGGTGGTGAGGATGTTTATGCATCGAACCAATCGACCAATCCGATCCAAGCGAGATGGCCCCGAGGGGAAATGTTCCATCCAAAAAGCAAAACATATGACCAGAGTCATCAGCGGCCACAAGGATACTGTTAATGTTTGTTGAATCAGATGCCCCGAAATCCTGGTTCACTGCGTCCGAAGTACGACTTGGCTGTGGAGGGCTAATGGAAGCGGCAAAGGGATTGACCGCAAGTGTTGGCCAAGATGAAATGACGGTTGGAGTTGAGGACTTCGGTGGTTGACGCGTTTGCGACCCTTGAAATGCGAAAAGGTCTGTCGCTCTGAAGTTCTCTTGAGCTGCATTCGCGAAAGGGAAGGGGGCGAAATTCACGTTGATTTTTGTGTGTATTCTTGGAAATTATCCAGCAACGGTAGAATCTTGAGAACGGAATGAGCACTCCCCGTCTAGGGCATGGATAAGTATGCTGTGTCAAGTGCACAAGGTGAGGGACATCACGATTATATTTTGCCGTTTGAAAATGTCTGGAATAGCTGACACACTTTCAACGTGGGGAGCCGCAAACCACCAAATGTTCGTAATCCGAGAACTTTTTTGGCCGGAGGATGCAATGGGTAAAATGAACTCTCGGTGACCATCCTGTATGGAATGGAGTGTGAGGCAAGGCGGGTCATGAGCGACAGCAATGCTTTGACCTGAAAACAAGGCTCAGGGTTTGGGAAAAAGACTTGGTAGGATCAATACCATCAGGGCTCCATGCAAGCCCAACGATGTGGGTGACTGGGTTGTCCTCTATTCCCACATCAACCTCCCATGTTTTCTGACCTTGTAACTTCCACAAGCTGAGGCGGTCCTGCCCTCCTAAGCGAGACACGACAGCTACCAAGTCTTTATCGGGACAACAAGCGGATTGGAGTAGGCGGCTAGACGGTGGACAGATCAACACTGCAAGAGACGCGAATGCATTGGATTCCATCGCGATGAAAAGGTGAAGACGCGACAAAATGTGACATGGGGAACGTGATGAGGTCACGGCACCAAATGTTCATCGGAAAGTCGTAATAACTACTAAATACACATGGGGGATGGAAAACAGTGGACCGTCGTCTAGCTATCATCGTTTCCGAGATATTTTTTTCTTCCCGGGTATAGCATCGCGCTTATTAGCCCGCACACCCTCGTTCACACCTCCCTTGGTCCCCAGCTCCTTTTCAAAAGTGCTCCCGCTCTTCGGTCGAGCTTTTTTCGACTTCCGTCGCGTCGTCTTGACCGTTTGAGACGTCTCAACACCGATTTTGGCGGGGCGGGCAGCCTTCTTTGCGGATCTGATAGCAGCATTCATTTCCTTCCGCCCTCCAACCTCGACATCTTCCTCCAGAGCCAACTTTCTTCGCTTCACTCGACGTGACAGTCCAGAAAACTTCTCTCGCTTGGGCTACCATATGTTATGATGAAAATTAAATATCGATGGTCTCAGGGATGCGGCTCACTTTAGTTGTTGGTAAATCCACCGTTGTTGGACGTTTGTTCGCGGATTGAGACTCGGCCTCGTATTGTCTTTTGCTTGTTTCTGTCAAGGGTTTCAGTCATTAGGACCGGAATCGTCACAAAAGTGAGTTTACCTTCTGCATTTTGTTTCTCTCCCTTGGTTTGGAACCATGTTCGAGCGGGGCGTGAGTAGATCTCGTCTCGATGTTCAATCATGTTCTGCCCTTTTTTCAATTCCATCTCTGCACGTCGGAACTAGATTTGACCAGTTGAGCAAAAGGCCCAGCAACTCAGCGACCTTGACTGACCTGCTTCTCTTGCTTCTCTTCTTTCATTATGGCAGATATCTGACCCTTCATATCTTCCAACTTGGCTGCCCAGCCCGCCGCAATCTCTGCGGGTATGATTCGATGTCTAATGCTGTCATTGCCGACGCTGTGCTTGATTGCAGCCTTCAGAAGCTTCCGATCTGATTCGCCAACTAGAGTGACGGAACTAAATTGGGGTAAGAGTTGGTGGAGACGCGTGTAAATAGCGCTTCACATACCGTCCCTGTTTTCCCGCGCGTGCAGTGCGTCCTACTCGATGAAGATATTGCGCAAGTTGACCAGGCATATCATAGTTGATTACCGTTTCCACTCCTTTGATATCAAGACCTCGAGATGCCAAGTCGGTCGCCATAAGAAAATCCACTGAATGGTTGCGGAAAAGATCTAAAGCTTTCAATCTCTAGTGAAGTGATAAGGTGTCAGGTTTTGTCCGCAGAAAAAATAAGAGCCTACTTGTCCTTGGGTCAAATCTCCATGCAATTCGTCGGCCTTTAGTCCAAGCAACCCAAAGACGATCCTCATCTGATGAGCAAGTTTCTTACTCCGCAAAAATATGATGACTCCAGACTTGAATGTGCGTTTGCAGAGGGCAACAAGAAGAGCAGGCCGCTCGTCCTCTTTCCCGGCGCGCACACGGACGAATTCTTGAACTAGGCCATGAGCAGTGCTGCGCTTCGGGTCAACAAACAACCGCACGGGTTTGTTCAGCGACATTTTGACCAGTTCGTCCACGGAATCTGTCATTGTTGCCGAGAAGAGCATGGTCTGTCGCGAAACGGGGCAAGACTTGATGATTTCAGTCAGCTCATCCGAAAACCCCTCTGATAGCATCCGGTCAGCTTCGTCTAGAACGAGGATATCCAGAGTATCGAGAGCAAATGAAGGCGAGTTTCGGAGATGATCGATCAATCGACCTGGTGTGGCGATGACAACATCAGGTCGAGACCTTAAGGCGACTTCCTGTGATTTCAGCGAAAGTCCACCTGTTGCGATAGTTAGCTGAACGACAAGCGAGGTTACGATTGCAATCTCACCCACGACAAGACAGAACCTGATATCTGTATGCGCTGCCAACTTCGTTCCAACCTCAAAGCACTGCACGGCTAGTTCACGAGTGGGGACGAGAACTAGACATCTGGTAGCGGCAGCCTTTGTCCCCTTTTCGCGAAACAATAAACGCTCCAGCATCGGGATAATAAAAGCGGCCGTTTTTCCAGAACCGGTCACCGCACCGCCAACGATATCCTTCCCAAGAAGAGCCATTGGTATGGTGGCCGCTTGAATAGGTGTTGGTTTTTGAAAGCCCATGTTAGTCAAGGCTTTCAAAAGCGGACGTGAAAGGTTCATGGTCAAAAAGGAGGAGTGGACGTCGGATGAGATTTCTTGATCGTCAAAAAATGCGGCCTTGCGAGCCTTCTGTTCCGGACTTTCATCTTCAGACTCGTCAGACGACGAACCGGAGTCGTCTGCCTCTTCGTGTTGGCTGAGGTCCACGTCTTCTTCGTCGGACGTCTCAAGGGGATCATCTTCCGACTCGTCAAGATCTTCATCATCACCCGACTCTGATGAGGAGTTTTCGCGACTTTCAGAAGGCTCCTCCTTCGTGTCGCGTTTGCGTTTGAGCGGTTTCCGGTGACGAGCGATAATATCTTCAACGGAGAAAGGTGCCTTTTCGCAACGTCAGCTACAAGCTATCCAAAGGAGCATAATCCACACACAGGTTTTGAATTCGCATCCAGCTGATCTCCTAGCTTGGCATCTACCTCCTCGAAGGTTTCCCGGTATAAATCATTGGAGAGATCGAACGCGAAGTCTGGGTTTAAGGGGATTTCGTCGTTCTCCACCACCTGTTTCTGTGTTCTCAAGGCTGGACCTTCATCATCCGAGTCGATAGTCATGATATAGTCCGCCATCCTGGACCAG